>FIZR01003354.1:0-16748 GCA_900060175.1 Ferrisia virgata
AAAACTGATCGCGGATCTGAATTCCCCGTGTCCGAATACCCCCTACTAGACTCCTGTTGCGTTGGTAAAACGACTAGCTCAAGTAGGAAGTAAGCTAAATACATAGGTAGTAAAAGAAATTTGTACCGGACTGAAGACCGAAGACCGAATACCACCGAAGACGGCGATATAGTAGACGACAAGAAGAAGGAAAAATTAAAGTTTAAAAAGAAAGAGGAAAAAAAATTCGCAACCGGAGTAGGTAAAAGCGTAAAGCGTAAAGCGTAGAACGTAGAACGTAAACACCACGCTACAGGCTAAACTCGTTAAATACGCGCGTGGCAAGCGACGAGCAGGGGCAAAAGAAAAAAGCGACGAACAAAGTGGAATAAAATGGAAACGAGCGACGAATGCTAATGTAAGCGTAACTGCGTTTGATGAAAACCGAAGGACGGCTCATTAATTTTATACCTTCTGCTCCGGTCCGGCTCCGATCCGCAGTGGCGAACGTATAGCGTGTACCGTATCTCTCTTCCCACGTCCTACATTTAATACGCAAAATAATCTACATTATAAGGCTGTGTATTTTTTTTTTGTTTTTTTTTTTTGATCCTCTGTTTTTGTCATTTGTTTTTTTACACAGCGTGTCGGACGTCTCTCCTTCGGCGAACGGCACAAAAAGTGCCGGCCGATAAGGAAGTACGCTATCGGTCGCCTGTCGCGTGTTATGTAGCGGATGGCAATGCGGCGTGTAGCTGCTTGAGTTAAATTTCGCGGACAAATGTCGTACTATATTCGTACGTACACGTATACTCGTATTTTTCTACAGGTACTGTAGGCGCTTTGGCGAGCGACTTTACACAAGTACACCCGTCAATTACTCGCGGCTACGTCCTACAAGTCCGCTACCTACCAGCAGACATACACATCCAGGTAGAGTATCTACTTACCTATCTACCGAGCTGTCTAGCTGCCTGCCTACATACGCGCACATAGCTTATACCCCCTACTACGCAATCGTGCGTACCACCGCAATGCATAGTCTGCGGATAATTTATTAGCGCCACCGCCGTCGCCGTATTTGTAACCGAATAACGAATTTGGCACGACTCGTACGCGCGTTTAATTCCATTGGATACTCCTCTACGTAGACGAGTGGTTCGATTAATTTGAGAGATGCTACATGCCCGCCCGCACCGTACGCGCTTCTCGTCCTCGTTGTCGTTGTCGTTATCGTTGTCGTTCGATTACACTTCACTAACAACTAGAGCATTCGGTAAGACGCAAAATTGGTCTATAACTCTGGCATACGGTACTTACACACACACACACACACACACACACATGGCGACGAAAAAGCTAATCAAATCGCGTACCCGTTATCAGCATCGCAACCATTGCCAGCTTAATAGTCTACGCAGATCGTAAATCGTTGCCCGCCCCTTCGTAGTACATACCCACGTACATATACCTAGACCTGGGGAAGCGTACCTACATATATAAGTACCAGGTACACCAGTGTTACTGTACACGCATAAACATAACCGTACGTAGACTATAGAGCTAAAATCTATAGGTACAGTACACGGTAACCTATTATCTGTAACCCCCCTCCCCCCTTATGTCGCAGATACTAGATACTAGATACTAGGTATCAGGTATCAGGTACTGGGTAGTTCGTTCTTCACCTACTGGTCAAACGCCCTTTATCGCAATTAAAATCGTCGATACTCAGTTTGCTTGATTTTGTTTACGATTACCGCAATATACATATTTTAGTGACACGCGATGGAAGCTTATCTGTTTTCCAGCGTACTTGGCTGCTATCGCTAGGGTTCTGTACGTGTATTGGTAATTGGCAGTTATTTTTGCACTTTGCGCATAAAAATTATCGAACGTACTAAGCGATAAGAAAAATGCTTCAACGTGTTTCCATCGAAATCCGTTGACCTTAAGGAGGGTGATCGAAAATATTAATGTTTAAAGTTTTTGGCTAAAGTAAGAAGCATTCCGCCGCACCACCGCCGCCGCCGCCGCCGAAAACATAAGCTACATTTTAACGTATTAACCGCGCTTGTACAATGCTCGAATCAGTTGTAATTTGGTCCGAGAAATAATTATAACAACGCCGAAGGCGGATCTGGTTTGTTTGTATAAAAAGCGACGTTTTCTTCGCTTTCCACCAAAATCAAAGTTCGCGTTTGTCCGAAATTGAATTTTTGAAGCTTTCTTTTTCGAAAGCTCGAAAAAATAAACGTACATTAACCACGCTCGTACGATGTCTGAATCGTTTGTAATTTGTTCCGGGCATTACATTTTATAGCGTGGATTAGCCGCACGAATATCGAATACGCGTCGTCCACGTCGTCCACGTCGTCCACGTCGTATTCGTACGCGTCAACCGCCAGCTACGGAGCTAATAGTTCGTCGCTACAGCTACTGCCTAGCTAGAGTGGTTAGGCTGGTTACGACATGTACCTCGACGACGTATGTACTCGGGTACGCGTAACGTGTACGCGCGGACAACAATTACCGCTCATCAAGTGCAAGTACCGACCGCCGCCGTATCTCTGAACGAGGAGGAGGAGGAGGAGGGGGGGGGGGGGGGGGGTTATATGGGTATGCGTACAGCTGCGTAGCTGCGTGGGAGCTGTATACAGCCGTACACATAAGATTGCGGAAACATTCAACGCGAACGAGGCACGTAGGCCTACATATATATATATATGTGTACGTACACATATGTCGATGGGCAGAGAAGGGCGGATGGAGCAGCGAGCTAACGCTTGCGCCGCCTCAAACAAGGTGGTCATTAATCGAGTAAAAATTAGCGAAATTTGCTTAATATACGCGGCTTGGCTCGGCGTGGCGTGGCGTGGCGTATACGAATTAGCTTTTCGCAGCATCTGGCGTCGTACAAATACTTTTGCGTTTAACATTCGACTCGAATTAGTAAAGTTGCCAGCCGGTACTCGACACCTCGAACCTCGCACTGGCAACCCTGCCATCCTCACCATTGCCACGTTGGCCAAGGCACGTTCGATAACCGACAATTTGATACACTGTGCACCGCACCACACCGCACCGCACCGCACCGCACCGTAGGTAGATAATTGTATTGTACGTAGATTTGCGTCATGTCCTACATCTATCTGTACGTAGTATTATGTACACAATTTACACTTGACTTAATCGCACGTATACACATTTGTAGGGTAAGGCTAGGCGGTACCTACTACCACCACCACCACCTATGAACGATGTCTGCCTACACGACGCACGTACCTATCTATACTCGTAACGAGTATAGGTATTTGATTTGAATTTAGAGTTGAAAGTTGTATACGTTGGTGTTCTCGCACATATGACAAGAATAAGTAGGCAGATGTATGTACGATATATAATAGGTAAATAGGTGCTTGTAATTAGCCGCAGATTCGAGGCAGTATCGAGCGCGAAACGTAAAATAACGGATACGTAGTGCTATTTTACGCAAAGCGACACTCCTCCAACTCCTACGGTACGTATGTTCGCGTAATAAAGGTATATCGCACGTGGCCATGACATTGGCACGGCGAACGTAAGTCGGCTACAGGTAATTGGTACATTGGTACGCGGCCATATAATGGTAAAGGCAAGTAAATGTATTCGCACATATTTACAGAAACTGGTACAGGTACAACAGGTACAAGTTAGCGGAGCATTATTTATACGAAAACGTAGCGCGCTCCTTCGGCACACAGTCGACGACAGCTGGTCGTAGTCGACGGCGTTGTCGCATCCAATCGCACCCATTTACCGTGGCAATGCGGAGCGGATAACGCGCTCCAGCTAGTAGACCGCTCCGTGGTACCGTGTCCCGCGCAACGGTATCCTAAAGATGGTCGCATCGCTTCGCCGTCGCATTGTACGCATACCTTTTCACCTGCCACAAAATACCATCAATGTAATCATTGCAGAGGCCACATACGTAACCGTAACTGTAACCGTAACCGTAACCGTAACCGTAACCGCAGTGTAATCTGGTATGGTATGGTACGGTACGGTACGGTAGGGTACGGTACGCGTCGTACCTTCGTTTAGAGAAGAAAAAGTAGATTCCTTTTTGCACGCTATCGTCGCTTTGACCACCCGAAACAGTACGCAGTATCTGCAAAAATCGTAATACCGTGTACACGCTACGCATACATATATCGTAATTTGTACGTACCTATTTGTACGTAAGTATAATACAAGTACGCTAGTACGTGTTCGTATCTACGCAGTGTACGCTGTACGTCGTAACACGTAAGCTTATTACGTCGATGGGCAGACATATTGTTTCAAAATCAAGGAATCGTCGTCGAAAAATACACGAGTTTTCGTTCGTTTTTCACCTCGCACTCGCTTTCCGCTCTCACCGTTAATCCTTCTCGAAGCGGGAAGACCAGCGAAAATTTCACGAAAGCGTTTTTTTTGGACGAATTTCGAAACGCTTGCGGTAACTGGATGATAGCAGCGTCAGTAAGTTATATATAGGTACGCGTACGACCCCCGGGGAAGGCGATACTCGTAAAAATCGTTCGACGATTTAGCATCGTGTATACGGACAATTCGTAAAACTCGATTATACGCCGATCAAAACGCGCAGCGCAGCGCGAGCTGTGAGTGGTAACAGGCGCAGCTCAACAGGCAACGGTCAAAGGTACGTCCGAGTACCGGCTACACTTTACCGCTTTCGCCCGCGTCGCTAGTACGCGTTACAAAACTACGTAGAAGGTGTAGGCACGGGTCGGTCGTGCCTAAAATGAAAATGCGGTATAATCAGAGGTATAGGTACCCGTATTGTTACGGCTGCGACTCGCCGATTCTCAACTCGCGTAGTCCGTACCTATGCTACGCTACACCATCGTTACGTTCGACAACTCGAACAATCTGTTCTACCTAGATGCGTACGAGTATAATTTTCGTAGTGTACGTCGACCATCGACCATCGACCATCGACTATCGCGCCGCAGATACGCGTTCAGCTCTACAGACAACAAGTCACGCAGACTCGCAACGTTGATATGTAAAACTTGGTACAAAAACCATACTCGTACACCTCGCCTACATCCATAAACGAGGTGTCCCTTCTACGTTTTTCCATTTTTCAATCCGACTCGCCGTTCAGCAATTTGTACAAGACCGGCTGCCTAACAGCTCGTGCGCTCGTCGGCCGAATTTCCTAACTGACTCGTCGCGTACGATTACGCGAGCAGCGAGCTCGAAAGACATGTCTAAAAGGGAAAAAAATTCTGATCCACACCCTGTCGTCGTTGTCGTCGTCGTCGTTTTGTCGTCGTCGTTTTGTCGTCGTCGTCTGGAAACGACGCGAAACAGTCAACGACAGATTTGATGAGGTGGGCGCGGAAGAGAGGCGTTAATGCGCGATCGTCACCGACACTCCTAGTGAGGCGGACGTCTAACGAATTTTCGACAAAGAAAAATCGCTACTTTTTCGGTAATTATTGCCGAGACGCGACGCACCGCACCCCCCCCCCCCCCCCCCCCCCCCCNNNNATTATTGCCGAGACGCGACGCACCGCCCCCCTCCCCCCACTTCTCCCCCCATAAAAACCCTCGACACGACTACGCAGTCGACCGATTAAGAAATACGCGTTATCTTACTTATCTGTTGCTAACAAAACTTAACAAGTAGACCAATTAATATACGTAGCTATACGCGTAGAATTGCGATTGCGAACCGTTTGATAAAACGTGTATTTGCGGCGAACCGAGTATGCAATTCTATTAACCCGCGAACTAGTGGTCGAGTTGCGTCCGTGCTCGTGACAGGCGAAAAGTTACTCGTCTCGAGTGACTTTTCGCCTCGAACAATTAATAAAAACACACCTACGCGACGGATGATTTTTCAAGAAACGGTTTTTCGATTTTTCAATATTTTTAAACGATTTTCCAGGCGAATTTTACCGCCGCTTTCACTACGTACTAGACACTTTTTTTCGCCCCGCCCCCCCTCTCTCTCCCTCTACGATCATCTCTTCGCAACTCGGAAGTACAAAATAATGAAAACGCGATTAAAGTTGTATCTAATTTTACGACCGTAGACGTTTGATGGACGATCGAGTAAGACAGAAGGGGGAAGGCAGTAGTATCGCTGGGCACTTTGATACGCCGCCACTGGTAAAAACGTTTATCTACGCATATTTATACGAACGTGCAGGCCGTACATTACATACCGCGTAACTGACCCGGCTACTTACCTACCTACCTACCTACCTACCTACCTACCTACATATACGGAAACTTACGTAGAATAGCGAGTAAGTGAGCGTGTACTTACAATTCATTACGATGATTGTCCGGCGTCACGTCATTTTGTACGTCAAGGGCATGGCCGCCACGGTGTACGGGTCTATCCGTTTTCTGACCAGTAGTTTGGTTTGAAAGCGCAATCGGTAACAGCATGGCAATTTCTGGCCATTACCAGCGTACCCAAATAAACAAACAGAGCACAAACGAGCATGTAGTTAGGCGCGAGAGTACGTCTAACATTTAACATTTCAAGTATACGACCATATATGTACGCGTACAATTGTACATTCACGTACGCCGCGTCCATTCCGAACAAGATGGATGACAGGGTATCGAGTTATGCCAGGTCGGCCGGGCCGCCACGCACCGTCGATCGTTTACCCCCGCCATCCGTGTAAGTTCGCCAAATCACCTGATTCATTCGCTCGAAACGGTTAGTCGAGCGCTAGTTTGCAAAAACTTTCGGCTACAGGTACGGAGTGTGCGCAGGTGTGCAGCTGTACAAGTGTACGGTACACACACACACACACGTAGTTACTACGTGTGTCAGTCAGCCTAAACAATTAGACACGTGCGAAGAGATACGGTAGGTTATATACATTACGTTACCTTTGAGCGCGCTGCTCGGATTGCGAGGACAGTCGGTTCCGAGACATGCTCGTCTCTGTATCAACGACGGGCAACGTTTTCCTCCGTTCAGCGGACGTTTGACGATGGTTCGCGATCTCCACATCATTCCAGTTCCGCAATTGGCGTCGCATTCGCTCCATTCGCGCCACACCGATACCACGCAATCGCCGACTAAAATCAAAGTAAACTTATCGTCAGTTAGCCTCGTTGTTACTACTCGACAACGAGCACAGGCAGTAGGTAACCTAGAACAATATATATGGAGACGATGAGCGCGAACAGTCGGTCTAATTTTCATCTCTTTACTCCGCAGCAACTGTCGCAAATCTATAGCCAAACCCGCCTACCTGTGGAACTACCTACTACCTACCAATCTTAGCTTAGCTTAGCTTCGCAGTTGGTAGGTAGGTAGGTAGGTAGGTAGGTAGGTAGGTAGGTAGGTATGTTTATAGCTCACCAGCGCCAATCATCCATCTTCCAAGTTTATCGAAACAAAAACCCCGCGCGGGCCGCGAAGAGACGCGAAAGTAAAACCGAAATGAAATAGGTACGCGTATATACGGCGAGTAATTCACGGCACTCGGTCGAGACTATAAAATACGAGTAAAGTGAAATAAGGACAAATGAGAAAGATATAAAAACTACGGGCGTAGTACGGTACACGTACGCTTACACGCCGGCCAGCGCTTTCAACTTTCAGCACGCGCGCGACCGAAAAAAAGCGATTCTTTTTAGAACATTTTTACACTTTTAGCGAGTTGACAATGACAGAGCGTATCGGACCGGCTGCGGCCCCGGTCGTTTGGCAGGCAGTTAACAACCTCGTACCACGTCTACGTACAACTACGTCTACGTCGTAGTTGTACGTAGACGTAGACGCAGCTACCGGAGCGGCTAGGTACAGGCGCCGTATTCGCGATCGCACAACGCCGTACGTCAGCTACCCAGCAGCCGATCCGCCGCCGCCGCCGATCGGATCAGCTGATGCGACCATTTCGGTCGGTACACGTTACCATTGGCTCGGACGTGGATGGTAACTAGTACCTACCCTAACCAAAAACGAATACGTCTACGAATATAATAGCGTACATACAATTTGTACACGAAGAGCTTATCATCGAACCATTGTGCGACTATACCACTCGCACAAGCTAGCAAACGTACATGACATGACATGACATGACATGACATGACGTCGGTCAACAGTACCTTAAACATGACGTGTGACTTATGCACACGGTACCAACGTACATGCAGTTGGCTAGCGATTGTAGAAATAATTTGATACGCTTTTCAACATGCACACATATGTAATAAGGAGGGGACGCGACGACAAGCGGCGGCGCACACGGTTAAAGGTAAAGATGTTGTTCTTGTCGAGTACGTAGCACTCTACCCAGACCTTGTACTCAGTATCTAAGATGTGCCCAGCTACACCTACTAATTACGTAGATAATACGAAATCGAAAATACGCGGCTGTACTGTTGTGAAAATGGGAAACGCGGTACCACCGAATGGCAAAACAAGGCACGGCATCGACATAAAAACTTTCAGATTAAATAGCACCGCTACTCGTCGCGGCTTTCATTCATTCGCAAAGCTACCCTGTTGCTAGAGACGTACGTAGGTACGTATAGAGTCTACGTACGTACGTGAGCACGCACGCACGCACGCACGTATTCTAGCCAGCGGAACGCGAATCGTTTAAAATGCAAATGATTCGCTTTAGAAAAAGAAACAAAAACACTCCGATGATAAGATGGAAAAAAAATACTCGACACGAGTTGAAAAAATCTTGGGGGGAAAAAAGCCGGCCTTTTAATACGAAAACGCGGAGCGGGCGTCGCGTGCTAAGCTCGCGCTGCGCTGCAACGGTAATTAACCGTACCAGCGAATAAGCCGAGCTGCAAAGTTACGCCTACAAAAGCGCGAAGCGGGCCGGCGGACCGGCGGGCCGGCGCGACGTAACCGAAGACACCGCTATTGAAATATACCCAACTCTGTCTATCGAAACTTTCGGCGTGTTACAAAAAAATACAAAAGCACAAAGCCACCAACATAAGCCCACGCTAATCAATTCTTGTTCCAGCAAGTTGGGGTAGGTAAGTAGGTTCATTTACGTATGTAAGTCGAGCAGGCGATACGAGATACGAGTTGTAAAACTTGGTTAGTCGTCTGTTTTAAGGAATAAATGCAAATACAATACACACGTACCTACCTACCTACCTACCTACCTACCTACCTACCAATATTCTGTACGTGTCTGGAATGATACAATTGAAACAGTTGGGCGCTGCAGTGTATAGTAGGTAAGTAAAGTACGTCGCACTCGTATACGTACGTTTGCGTTATCGGATAAGCGATAGCCTACGTCGTCCACATATCGATAGTTCGATATGGCAATGACTGAAACGAGTAATACTCGAACGAGTCGGCTCGTCTGTACAAACTAAGCTTCGCCGCGCGCCGAACACAATAGCTCGCACACGTACCGAGCTACACCACTATTAAGGTAAAACGAGAGCAACATTGAAAACCAGATGATGACCAGAATCAAGTTTGAGATAGGAATTAATGTTGTATCCATATAAGTTGGCGAATAACGATTCTGCGGTTACCTATACACCTATACACAGACATGGTAAATACACGTACACTTATGTACGTACCACCTATACGCTTCGTAAGTCTACGTACATCTGCCGCGTACGTATAGAAATGTACGCGAGTACGTACCATTGTGCGTACTTCTATTTACGTACGTAAGTGGCGCGTATCGGACGAATATTGCGCGACAATGCATACGCGTACACCTAGACAGGTACGGTACCATCATCATCATCTTCAGGTTTTTTATCTATACACCGCTACAACTACGTACATCGTGATCAGCGGACTAAGATCAAATGATGTTGCGAGCGCGTAAATTGTGCGCGCTGAAAACGCGTGAAAAGATTTGGCGAGAAAAGGCTCGTTAACATCTGCAAAGCGGTGTTTTTTACTCGATATCTTACCGATTGCCGATTGCCGATTGCCGATTGCTGATTGAACGAGCGTAGCGAACGCCCGAAGACTCGTTAATTACGAGTAGGTCACAATTTACTGAAATGCTAAAGCTCGCTTCGCTATCGTGATATCGCCAACGCACCGTTTCGCGTTTCGAAAGTGAGACGTGATTTATCTACTCAGATACCTCAACCCTTACTGCAATACACACTATACTATTCTACCATTGTACGGTGCACCGCAGTCACAGTCACAGTCACAGTCACAGTCACAGTCACAGTGTCTGATCGCCATCAACTACGTACTGACGAATCGTAACATTTTTTTGGAACAAAGTCGCATTCGATTTTCGGTTTTCATCGGCAACACACGGGGTAGAGTAGCGTAATTTTCTTCGACGTTCAACTCGCATTGTGTCCTTGTCGTGTCGTGTCGAGTCGTGTCGAGTCGTGTCGAGTCGTTACGGTGACAAGTCGTTAATTAGAGTTGGCTAATTCTTCGGAAACAGAAACGAGTGCGGCGCTCAACTCGTACACTCGAAAGCACAGAAGCTTTCTCTCAACGAGCAAAATTTCCTAAATTGAAATTAGCCAAACGTCGAGCCGCGTACGTGTACGTGTACGTAAAAGAGCGACGCGGCGGTACCCTAATAAGCCGCGACCCCCCCCCCAGCCGACTCCACAGGTGCTGCTATTCTTTTCAGCATCGAGTCGGGTCGTATCGCCTTCGTTTCGTTTCACCTTCCCGTCGCACTACGGTACCTTTCTCTCTCTCTCTCTCTCTCTCTCTCTCTCTCTCTACAGGCTCTCTCTACCCTGAAGTATTCTTCGCGTCTTTTCGTCTTTCTTCTTTCTCCTTTCTAAAGCTAACCCCCCCCCCCACCCCCTCACTCACTCGTCCTTCGTACGGCACCTATACGTAGGTGTACGATGGTAAACGAGCAGACGGTCTACCCTGTACGACGATTCAGCTTCGCACTAATAAATTAATTCGTTCCCATTATACGCACGTATCACGTAAGACGTAATGTGTAGCGACATTTTCGAAGCTGAAGCAAACACGACCTTGCGGAAATGTCGAATCGAGAAAAATTGTTGCATTTACGGGTTAATATGAGCGCAGCTTAGTACTAGAGCCAAGTATACGAATAAGCGGAAGCACGCGGACGCGAGTGAACGAAGCGCGAGGCGGGGTGATTAGAAACGAATGTGGCCGTACATAGCGTTCGCGAGTCCGTAAAACGTACGAATACACCTACAAACTCTCGAGCAAACGCGATGATGAGGACAAAGAGTGATGGCTCGAGAACGTCGCTAGTCGGATGGAACAAAGAGCAGTCGAAGCAGGCCGCAACGAATGGCCACATTAGTATTCTGTAAACGAGAAATACTCGTTCGAACTAACGGCACGGCACGGCACGGCACGGCACGGCGCGACGCGACGCGACGAATAAGCAATATTGAAACTCGAAAAAAAGACTCGAAAAGAAAACGAGTCCGTTTATCTCTCGCATGCCCATTTATCAGCGTCAAAGTTGGAAAATGCGACCACGCACGCCGGAAATAAATCCGTTAGACGTTTCACGATCCTCGATGCGGTCGTTCGGGCTGTAGGGTGTACGGTGTACGGTGTACGGTGTACGATGTAGGTACCAGTCTACTTTACGTACACACGCGTACTAGCTAGACGTAGTACGTCTAACTCGATACATTTACATGCATTACACACAGGTACAGGTACAGGTACAGGTACGTTACGTTAAAAATGAAAATCGGCACTTCCGTACACAGACTAGACCCACTTGCGCGTCTACGTAGACGCGCGCCGCGAGACGACTAGTACGTATAAGTGAATAACAGCGGATCGGACCGGACCGGACCGGACCGAATCAGACCAGCGCCGGCTGTGCAGGTGCTTGCTGTGCTGTTGGCGGTAGCACACTTACCGTTGCAAGCTTTTTTAAAATCGACGCAACAATCGCCCAATTTGAGGCAAGCGTGATCGCAGTAGCAAGGTTTCTCGTTGGCGTCGTCGATAGCGGCGGCGTTTACCGGCGTCTTCTGCACGACGCAAGACGAATCTCTTCCCGGACAACATAGCTTCGCCTCCGAACACGATCCGCCGTCCGCTACGCTCACCAGTAAGCAAACCACGAAAGCGATCGCAACAGTTCCAGCGATCGATACTGGCGCCGGTACTCGTATCAACGACCAATATATTCGACCGCCGCCAGCCATCATACCCGCTATCGAATAGGTATCCGCTAGTTACAGATACATACGATGACTATACCCCGCACCGAGTTGGTCGCTCGACTTGGCTTGGCTTGGCTTGGCTTGGCTTGGCTTGGCTTGCCCTGATCTGTTCTACCCCGGTAGGAAGTATACTCTGCTACACGAATATATGTATACGTTTACGCGTACGCGCATGATAAAGGTAATCAGCAAATAGCTGTCGTTACAATCGGTACACTATTACGTTTAAAATACGTAGCATATTCGAACACGCGAACGCAAAATTTGAGAAAATTTCAACCGATCAGTCTGCGCATGTACTAAATCATAGATATCCGCTCTTATTCGAATACATCGTAATTATGAGGGCGAACGCAGAAAATATTACATAACTGCCCCCGGTACACGACTACCATCACACATCAACGCTGGGCGGCATGACGACGCGAGGCCGGCGTCACCGTCACCGTCACCGTCACCGTCATCGTCATCGCGTCACCCTTAAGCAAAACTACGCGAATCTTGCGACGCCAATATATTAGTTGACAGGTACAGGTAGATGAGTCAAGTTGTATGGTTGCAGGCGACGAGATAGTAAAACAGATGATCACAGAAAAAAAAATGAAACGAGGCGAAACAAGGCGAAACAAGGCAAAAATGAAAGCTTGAAAAAATATAATTTTGTCGCGCACGTGGTATCCGTACACGTAACGTAACCTGTCCAAATCAAAACACACAAATTACGAGTACGACAACGAAAACCGACCGTCACGGTGGACGTTCGAAATAGACGCGAGGCGCGAGCGATTACTTCCTAGAACGAATCAAGACTAAAGCGCGAAGTTGGCCTTTGCATTCAACTAACGCATCCGCATTCGCATCCGCGTCCGCACGCCGCGCCGCGCCGCGCCGTATCGCGTCAGGTCGACGAAAGAAAGCACCAGACAGAAACGCAGACACGAATCCAACGAGTCGACGAACGTGAAACGACTACCGCGAAAACTTATTCATTAGGTAATCATCTTCTTCCATAGATAGGTAGGTAACTACATTTTCACGCTTACAATGCACAGTTTTCCGTTTTTCCGTTTTTCCGTTTTTCCCTTCTCCGCCATCGCCTTGACCAGAGCGCATTTACAATCGTTTTTCGCTGCGGCACAATCGCACGGATTTTTGGCACTCACTCCAGACGTACACGCATAGACGACGTAGAAGCACCCTGCACCCTGCACCCTGCACCCTGCACCCAGCCAGCTATGTACCTAGACCTGCTGATATTTCCCATCGCGCTACGATTTCCACGCGATATCAAGCGTAAAAATGGACACTTGACCGATGTTTCCGAATGAAAATTAAACGATTTTTGCATACGCATTAGCTCGCGCTGAATTCCAACAAATCACCAAAATTTCCATACACCTATATAGCGGTGCGATTTTGCGGAAAAAGGACACGCAAGAGTTAAGCGGGTAAAATGCATACATAAAACGCGTATCTATCGAACCTTTTCCAATGAAAATACACGTGTACATGATTCTGGAAAAATGTTTCACGCGTAATTCCGATCTTTAATACTCGTAGAAATTTCTCTACCACTCGACGATTTCTCTTTTTTCTTTTTTCTTTTTTCTTTTTTCTTTTGGAAAACGTACAAACACGAGTAATATGTACATTTTTAGAGACCTTCGCTAAAAATAAGAAACAACGAGGCAACGAAACATTAAAAGTGTAAAATAAGTTTTTTCGGGATGATAAGGAGCAGAGATGAAATAAATATTAGAACGACGACGCGACGGATCGAATTTCGATCATTCGCTGCACCGTCGAAAGGATCAAATAAAAATCGGAAGGAAGCGATTAAGAATGCAGGGCCCATTCGGTCAAGTTGTCACAGGGCCTCCAATGTGTTGAGCACGCCCCTGCTGTGAAAAAAACTTTATAGTCCGCGCAACCTCACCAAACCACAAAACTTACAATTATGCTCCATAAAGAAGACCGCACAGTACATTAGTAAACGTACAGCATCGCGGCATCATTGTAGGAAGGAGGGTTGTTCTTTTCAGCGAGTCAATTAAACAGGTCAGGTCGCGTACATTCATTCGTTCTACAGCGTTGCTCATTATCATACCACGTTCTCAATCTCACTCGAGTCGAGCCCTTTAGAAATACGTATCGCGTTTCAAATCATCTTTTTGGAAGTTTTGAATTTTTGGCGCCGTAATTTTTCAACTTTTTTTGCACAAAAACAACCGTTCAATCATCAATGTTCGTTTCTACTCATTTCAAAATTTCTAATTATCAACGGCTGATGACTGATAAATATTTGAAATCCAAGCGTAGCGCATGCGCAGAAGCCCGTTATACTTGTTCCGACTTTTTGATCATCATATTTTATACGTTTGTACAGAGATTTGAATGAAACTTGCGTCGTCGAATAATAAGCGCTCTATTATACGTACGTATCTGTGTATATGGTCTAAGGTTGTAAGGGGTTGACGTGTGTAAACGCTTCAGCCCGAACAAGCCCGATTTTCCACCACGATCACGCTGTACAGTTGCGTCACTATCGAGTCGTTTCAACCATCACATAAAGTCTTCGTGCGACATCGCTTAAAATTCTTTTTCTGGCTCGAATATTTTCACGAGGTGTCTTTGGCTTAGGTATAACTAGTTTTGGGACAAACATTTTTTACACGTATTTTTGAACCGTCCACCATATGTAGGTAGCGAGATACCTCTACCTTTAGGTGAATATGTAGACGTACCGTACGTACGAATGTATACTCGTATACGTATTGCATGGTCTGGTATCTGCAATTTACGTACCAATCGAACAACCAAATACGCCGTAATTTCGGCATTTTCTTTTTTCATATTTTGCTACGTCGGTTACACGTTGCGTCTGGCGTTGTTACTATCGACACTGGAACTACAAGATACCCATCTACAGGTCACTGCAGTCAGGAGATTACACTAAATCCTGGCAACAGGGATTTAAACCTAATGGGTTTGATTCGTTTTAAGTTGCGGTTGCGTTACGTTGGCGTTGTCTGAAGTTTTTGTAACAGAGTTACGAGTTGATTTGTTATAAAGATTTCAATCGTTCGTTTAGCGGTTGCGGTTTCGGTTTAGTTCAAATTTATACCCTTTCGCATGCAAAGAAAATGATTAGAGTTCTTCATTTGTTCACGTTATGTTACGTTCTTGCAAAATACTTTGATTTGTTCATGTGTACCGTTGATTTGCCGTTAAAAATTAAAAGTTACGCGTTCAAGTTTACCGGCTCCGTTCAAGTTTAAATCCTTGCCCGGCAGGAATGTCAAGCCGAAAGATAGCACTTTAACTTTCAGCATTAGCTTGATTTTTTTTCCATCGGCTTGACTTTTGCTTTTGGCCTTTTAAAATTCGAAAAGCTAACTTTCGGCTATCTTTCAAGTTTTTGTAAGGGTTTCAAAAGTGAAAAATTTTTCGGTTTTTGTTTTTGATTTTTTTTTTTTTTTTTTTCAAGTAAAAAGGCGAATACATAGTGATCAAATATAACGATGAAAATTCAGAAAATTCGTGAAAAGAGCTAGAAAATGAGCAAAATATGTTCTTAAGTATGATTTTCTTTGTAAATTGGAAAAATGGATAAAAAAAATAAACCAAATTTCTTTCATTTTTTTTAAAGATTTCAATCGACTGATCAGAGTTTTTCATTTAGCCGGGTTATGTTACATTCTTGCAAAATAATTTGATTGGTTCGCGTGTTCTGTCAATTTGTCATAAAAAAATTTAAAAGTTACAGGTTCAAGTTTATCAGTTTCGTTCAGGTTAAAATCCGGGGTTAAAAAAGCAAAAAAATAACGACTTTTTCGGTTTTAATGAATTTTTGAAACCCCGGAAACTGAAATGGAGTGAAATGAGAATTGAAGAATTGAAATGAAAACATTCAGTTTAGGTAAGAGTTACAATAAAAAAATTCGCTTTTTTTTTAAATACGCATTTAAATTGAAAAAATGCTTGAAAAGCTAAACGAAAATGAAAAACTTTGTTAAAATGCTCAGCCATCATTCACGTCATGTTTATTAAAACTTTTCAGCTTATTTCGAAAATATTCCAACTTTCAGCTTTCAGTTATTTTGACACCCCTAAATCTCACTGAGGTACGTTCTGAAATTTTTTGCATTTTGATTGGTTGAGAAACCTTGAAATCGCAGTGTTTCCTTGAGCTGCCACAAGGTTATGTAGCGCTGTAAGATTCGGTCTGTTTCAGACTTGACGTTAAAACGTAACGGTACATTGTGTGCTCGGCTCGTTTCGGATATGTTCGTTCGCCTTCTAATGACTCGGAAGTTTATGTTTTGTATACTATTTTTTATTGCTTCCGAAAAAAAATGTACTCATATTTTTCAAATCTTTTCATTATTTTCATAATAATATGGATAAGGAGACGAAATCATTTGCACCCACGAACTAACTATACGTTTCCCCATTTCATTCAGGCACTTCAAGTTTCAACTTTCAATAATGAATTGATCACTTAATTAATATCAAAACAAAGGAAAAGATTAGGTAATCTCATTCTTTGCTTACAGTATTAAGGAGACAAAGAATTATTT
>FIZR01003359.1:0-15494 GCA_900060175.1 Ferrisia virgata
CCAATGCATAGACGTATTGCGGCATTTTGAACAGTTTTGAGGATCGAAAGATTTTTCTTGGTTGCATTTATAAATGTTGGGCATCCGTACTCCTATTTTATTTCTAATAAGAGATGTATAGAGCTGGAGTGGAAGAGTCCCAGATGGATTGAATTTGGGATTTTTTTATTATTTTTAGCAGATTTACTGTTTTCATCGGGTCTTTTCTGACGTTGAGGAAGTGTGTGGTCCATTTGAGTTTTTTATTGAAGATTAATCCAAGAAATTTAGTGGCGGATTCGAATTTGAGGTTTTGATTCTTAAAAGTCAAGGTGGGTTGTTGAATTTTCTTTTTGTTGGTAAAGATGATACCATGAGTTTTAGGGGATGTTGAGGGGCTAAAATTTTCACAACTCATTCCTTTCTGAGTCAACCGATAGAGAATTCAAAGGCGTATAAAATATCCAAAAATTAGCCTCCTGGGTCGATTAGCAGCAGGGTAGATGTGAGGGATCTCCCTTTTTTGAGCTTGAAAAAAAAGGCTGTTCTTCCTCTATCATCCCACTCAATTGTACAGGGATGTTGAGATTTAGTACACGAACTTGATAGGCACCATGCATGCGCCTTTTGGGAGTTTCGAATTTTTAGCATCGTTGCTCCACCGCCATCACCCCTTTCCCCCTCCCCCCTCACAGACTCAAAAATGTAGTTTTTGGTAGATTTTTCTAATCTTTTGAGTTCGTTTCTCGCACAACTTCCCTCCACATTTAGCTAGGTAGTTGAAATTTAGCTGGGGATCGTGACGTTTCAGCGCCATTGTGCCCCTTCCCTACGCTCACGACTGATTAAGAAGAATGCATCACTTGATGATGTTTTGTTTTGTTCTTGTTTTTTGGCTTTTCAGAGGCTCCAAAATCATGACGTTTAAACTTGGAAAAAATCATTTATTTTGAAATTTTTCAAATTAACGAAGGTAAAAACAGAAAATTTGTCATTTTTCACCGCGTAATGAATACAAATATTCATTTGCTGCCATTTTAGAGTAATTTTTGAGTTTTTGAGGGCCGTCTCCTCATTTTTCTCCCCCCTTCTACACCCCCCCCCCCCTCCACCAAAAAATTCCAAATTTTTCATGATTGGTATGTACTAATAAGGTCTACAAGAAAAGAAAAAAAAAAACCATAACTCGATTTTTGCCCATGTCGACTTGTACATCAATGGCTGATATAACGTGTCACAAAGTAGTTAAATTTAAGGTATTTTTAAATTTTCAAACCGGTCTGCCGGCCCCTTACAACTACCCAAAATGGTCTGTCATCCTGGGTATATAATAATAAGGTATGATAAAGGAAGAAGGTATTTTTTTTTTTAGCATTCGACGACACATTTGAACCAGCGTACCAATTCCTAATAACCGCATGACGATGACGTTGTTTGCCATTTGCTGTATCGAAAAGTGTTGTCACGGAGTATCACTGGTAAAAATTTGGTCCATTTTTGAAATCAGCTTATTTTTTTAGATTTTTGAGACACTTTAACCTCGTCTGGCAACCCTTAGCAACCATTCGACGAGTTTGCTCTTTCGAATTTGAGTTTTAGGTTTACAGACATTTTATGTACCATGCCAATTTTGTCGTTGGTAGGTATTTTTGTGCTGCTGAGAACATCCTGTTTCCAGAAAAGTCAAAATTTTACTTTTTGAAATCAACTATAAAAATCGTCCCAGCTCTCAGTCTGTAGCAGGTCTGGGTAGTAAAATTGAGAAAATTCGTTATGGACGGAGTGGAAAAAAAATTTATAAAATTCGCAAACAGTGAATCTGTTCATTCGTACTAATGATCGCACTGTTTAACTTGTAAGTAGGCAAGATACTTAGACCTACGTAGATTTAGGTACATATAGGTTATAATTTCACGTATATGTGGGCACATATTTCACTACGAACGATGAGAACCTTTCATTATGGTCGTATGTATGAAATGAAGTAATATAACAATAATAATTAATGAATTATAACATAGGTATTATTTCATGTTTGATATGAACTACATACATAGGGAGTCGATACACAATATGTACTGTACCAAAAGCGCAGTATGGCAGTCGTCGTCAATCTTACAGTAATCTCGTGTGAATTAGACGGGAAGCAATGAACGGAATAAGGAAAGCAAAAGAGAGAGAGAGGCAAATACCTAGACCTGCGTATATAGACGTATATACCACATTTATATGCCATATTACATGGGTAGAGAGGTACATACATATACGGTATGTTCATCACTCATCGCATGATTTAAATTGAAAAATAATTACCCATAACGTGTCGGCAGTAAACGCGAAAGACGTTGCACCTTATTCCTTATTCTTCATTCGTTCATTTATTCGATGATGATGAACACGCTGGCACGATAATGTAGGTACCTACATCGTACATTGCTCAGAAAGATCACATGGACGTGTGGTACCTACCTTATCTAGAATATGGGGAACCAAATAGAAATTGTAGCGAAATACCCGAGGCTGGGTAGTCGGGGGTACACTGCTGGATGATTTTATTTTAGCCGTAAAACCGAATATGGTGACCAAATTGTGCACGTTAGCTTGACCTTTGTGGAATATATACTCGCACGCTATGATATGTACATTACGCTTTCGTCTGAAGCAAAGCAGCTGGAACCGTATTCAACAGTGTGTCTGAAAAGCACCCACGAACAATGCTGATATGTGATCGATAAATTGTTCGCGAACAATAATTATGTGTGGATGATTTGTAGTGATATTGAATTTATCCAATGAATAAGCACTTTCTTCACGCATAAGCGAAAACGTTACGTGGTTTGGTAGTTATTAAAGATTGTGGCAGAAGGTGGTCGGTAAATCGTTCAGTTAGATGAATTTACCGAGAAAAAAAATCAACAGCATTTTATACAATTTTGTAGGAGGCCCAATGAAGTATCTGTTGGTCGCAAGGTAGATATTTAACTAGGGAGTTTTAATTATATATATTTTTTTTTGATAGTTGTAGCAGAAAGTGTATTGAAAAAAAAGTTATCAAATTAGACTCAAAATTGGTTTAAAATTTCAAAATTTACGTATTTTAACGAATTTTTTCGGTTTTTTGGTGATTTTTTGAGGTATAAATGACTTTTACAGTGGGTTTTCTTTACTACTTTTTTTTTTTCAAACCGTGAAAATGAATAATTTTTGAAGATTTTTATTTGTTATTTCAGCTACGAAGTGATCTGTTAAATGATTATTTATATTCGTATTATTACACCATAAAACAGAATTATTAACGTTTTTTTGAACAGTGAAATGTCTCTTGGAAAGATTCTTTCGTCATTTTACACGCTTTTTGAAATTTATTCCGATTTTTTGGGTTCTTGGAATAATTTTTTTTTTTCATCATTTTATGTTTCTTAAAAACATTTTTTTTTTTTGCATTTTTCACGTTTCCTGAATAGTGAAATAAATACATTTCGATTTAATTGTTCGTGATTTTCGTTTGTTCAATAGTTTTTTCGTATTTTTGAAGATTTAAAAAATTTTTCTCATTTATTTTGTTTTGTACTTCGCATAATTTTTTCATTGTTCTGAACGTTATTTAAAGATTTTCTTCTGCTATCCAAATCTTTGTGAGTTGTTAAATGATATTTTGAAAAATTTTCATAATTTTGCACGTTTTTTGATGATATTTTCAATTTTTAATGTCTTGAAAACGAGAAATAAACATTTTTGCGTGGACACATTCTTTTTTCCTTTTTCTTTTATTTTTTTTTTTGACAATTTTTCAAACGTAAAATGACATTTTGAGTGATTTTTGTAACATTTTTTATGTCACGTGCAAAAACAGCATTTGTTTTGAAATGTCATTTCGAACAAGATTTTTTTATTTTTTACTTTTTCTAAGCTATAAAATGCCATTTGAAATTTTGTTTAGCATGTCGCTTTGATGGTACAAAAAATTGGAACGAATTGAATTTTGTTTAGTTTTTCACTTTCACAATTTCGAAAGATTTTTTTTTTTTTGGTAATGGCGAATGATCGACAATTTCTGAGCTGTTTTTTTCATTTTTTTTATATCTGTTTTTTTTTTTTTTTAAGAAATTTTTAATTGTTGAATTGTTTAGGAAAAATTTTGAAATTTGTTTGTTTTTAAACTAATCGATAGAGAATCTATAGTTGCATGATAAACCCTGAAAATCAGCCCTCTAGATCACTTATGAGGAGAGACATAGGGAGGTCCTGTTTTGGTTGAAAGGTTGCAGTTTGGTATATGTAGATTTAATAGGGATCAGATGTACCTTTTGAGGGTTTCGACTTTTTATCTCTATTGATACATACCCCCTTCCCTCCCCTCCCCTCACAACTTTGTGAAATAGTTTTTGATCGAGATTTTTCTTCCATTTTCAATTTTGTAGCACGCATATCTCTCCTCTGAATTGAGCCACGAAGTTGAAATTCTGTTAGGGGTCCTAGTTGCACCTTTGGAAAAGAGGGAGTTCAGCTATTCCTTCCAATATCTATCTGTAACCCCTACCATATTGACCCAGTGTTCGTGAGAAAACATCCACGAATGAACAGCTCACGTATTTCCTTTACTTTGCCAAATTCAGGCTCAAATAGTAACGCATTTCGATGCAGATTATCGCAAAAAGATCCAAGCGACCGAGTGAAGTTTCGATGAAAAATTTGAGAAATTTCATTGCTGTACTTCGCCTACTTAAAACCACCACTGCTTTTGTCTACGATTTGATCGTTAAAGATCAACTACCCGTAGTGCAAATGTTGTCAGTTTGGTGTCATATGACGCGTTATTTTCAAGTCAGTACACATGAGATCCCGCTTTAAAAAATTTTAACCATTCAAAATAATGATTGCTCTGCCCTCTTTAATTGGCATTGCAATTATTGTGTCAATTTCAAAACAAATAAACGCCATCAATATTCTATGGCACAAAAGTTGTATACTTTTGGCTAATTTTTGAGTTTCGTGTGACACTTAAACGACACATTACTGGCGAACTTCCGACACATATTTGTTGACACTACCGTGGCACAGATATGTTATAAGTTTGACATTTTCGTTGGCGCATTAATGACATATATACGACATATTTCTAACGCTTGTAAGATTATATTCCATTGGCATAAGTGTGACATGAAGTCGATATTTCAGCTGACACGTTTGCGGCATACGAATGGCATATTTTTGACGCACATTTGTTGGTACTTTAATGACATAGTAAATGGCAGACTTTCATTTTGTGACTTGCTAGCAGCATGTTATTGGCAATGTTATAGCATCTTTTTGACACAGTTGTAGCACACTTCTAACTTCGATTTGGCAATGCACTAACGTCATATGAATGACATCCGACATATTTTTGACACGATGATGACACTAATGTGACTTAGGAGTGACACATTTCTGACAACATTATGTCACCATTCTGACACATTTGTGACGTCCTTTGACACTAGTTTGGCACATTTCTGACACAATTGTGACATATTTTTGACGCTGCTGAAAATATGTGACAATTGCGTCAAAAATGTGCCAAAGTAGGTGTCATAATGTTGTCAGAACTGCGTCAGAATGGCGTCGTAATGCTGTCGGAAGTACGCCACTCCTGAGTCACATTATTGTCGTAATTAAGTCAAAAGCGTGTCGAATGTCAGTCATATGGCAAAAGCGTACTGCCATAACAGAGTCAAGTCTACGCAGCATTAAAAACATGTCACAACGGTATTAAATCGATTACACACGATTGTCAGAAGCACGCCACTACCGAGTCACATTAGTGGCATAATCGAGTCAGAAGCATTTCATTATTATGCCAATAGTGTTCCATTAATGTTCCAATACCGTGTCAACTGAATGTCGTATCATCGTCAGGACCAAAAAATAAAGTATTAAATTCCGGTTAGGTCTTCTTATGCTAACTGTGATAGTAGCTGAATAGGTAAAGAAGTCGATTTGTACCCAAAAGGACCCAGGTTCAAATTCCGCCATCGGCAAAAAAAAATTGAAAAATTTCGCGAGCTAATACAAATAAAAAAAAAATTATCATTAATACTTTAATATTAATGGTAATTGGGTGTAGTGGAAAATGAAATATGTCAAAAACGTATCAGAAACATGTCACTTCGATTTGGCAGTGCACTAATGCCATATGAATGACATCCGACATACTTTTGACTCGATTATGATACTAATGTTACACACTTCTGACAACATTATGTCACCATTCTGACACAGTTCTCGCATGATTCTGACACATTTATGACGTGCTTTTGACGCTAGTTTGGGCACATTTCTGACACAATTACAATATATTTATGACACTGCTGAAAATATGTCACAACTGCGTCAAAAATGTGCCAAAGTAGTATCAAGACCACGCTATAAATATGTCAGAGTCGTATCAGAAGCATACCAGAACTGTGTCATAATATTGTCAGAAACATGTTAGAATTGTGTCAGAAACATGTAATTTTTGTGAAAAAAAGTCTTATTTTTGCATCAGAAGTGTGCTATTATCATGTCAGAAATGTACCATTATGGTGTCAGAAACACGTCACTAATGAGTCAAATACATGTCAATAATGTGTCACAGTAATGTCATAATGAAGTCATTTTGGAGTCATCTTGGTGTTATAATTGCATCATTTCAATGTCACTGTCGTGAGTTTGGCAAGTATTTAGTGATCTCGGATGGGTTGGAGCATTGCCAGAAATGTACGATTTTTATTGTCCGAAGTCTCGTGCCAGAGCCGGGTCATGTGACGCTACTTATCCTGACACCATTTGCACGAAGGGTAGGGCTGAAAACCCATTCAACTTGGAGGGAAGATGTGCTTGAAAGAAACCTGTATCAGAAATATGTCATTTTTGCATCAGAAGCGTGGCATTATCGTGTCAGAAATGTACCATTATGGCGTCAGAAACATGTCACCGATGAGTCAAATACATGTCATCAATATGTCACAGTAACGTCATAGCCATGTCATAATGAAGTTATTTTGGAGTCATCTTGGTACTACATACAATTGCATCATTTCAATGCCACTGTCACGAGTTTGGCAAATATTTAGTGATCTCAGATGGGTTGGAGCATTGCCAGAAATGTACGATTTTTGTTGTCCGAAGTCTCGTGCCAGAGCAGTGTGTCATGTGACGCTACTTATCCTGACACCATATGCACGAAGGGTAGGGCTGAAAAACCATTCAACTTGGAGGGAAGATGTGCTTGAAAGAAACCTGTATCAGAAATATGTCATTTTTGCATCAGAAGCGTGACATTATCGTATCAGAAATGTACCATTATGGCGTCAGAAACATGTCACCGATGAGTCAAATACATGTCATCAGTATGTCACAGTAACGTCATAGCCATGTCATAATGAAGTTATTTTGGAGTCATCTTGATACTACATACAATTGCATCATTTCAATGTCACTGTCGCGAGTTTGGCAAATATTTAGTGATCACCGATTGGCTGAAGTATTGCCAGAAATGTGCCAATTTTGCTGTCAGAAGTCTCACGCCAGAACTGTGTCATGTCACACTACTTAAACTGACACTGTAATTACGCTTGAACAAATTATCATATGGGAAAAGGCAAGCAACGATAACTACCTTTAAAAATTTTGATTTTCTTTCGGTCAAGAAACCGAATACATATATTAATATAGTAACCAAATTATCCGGTACATTCTTAACCTGACCTTTCGTAAACATGTATATAGGTAAATTTTAGCCATGTTAATGTCTTCGCCCCCCTTAGAGCGGCAGAAGAATAAGGTTACTTCTGGTCCATTCGCGTATAGGTAAAGCACCATAAGTACATATATAAATACATAAAGCATCCTCTTATCGAGTTTCGAAATACTTTACGTATAAGTGTATGTATTTCAATGTGCTTATCCAAAAAGTACGTACTGATTCGTGAGAAGAGAACCACAATACATGATAAATACTTTTCTAGAAAGGAGGGCATCGTGGTATTAGCTGTTTTGTGTACCTGTAGCTATAGATAGATTTAGGTATACGCAAAAAAATGTAGAAAAAAAAAAAGAAAAAAGTAAGACCGTACCATTTAGTCATCGAACAATCGTGCTGGAAAATTTATCCGAAATAAAATTGCTAGTTTTCGTAACGCATGTAACCAGCCGGGCTTGTGATTGAGGAAGGAAGGCGCATGCGGAGCTGGAGGTTGCACTAATAGCCTATATATATATATATAGGTACTCGACGATCCTCTGTATAAGTGTGCGACGGATATATACGATCGTGATTTTTTTCGCTGCTTTTGAAATGATGGCAACGACGGCGGCGTAAAGCTTGTGAAAGATATAGCCAAGGAGGAAGACGAAGAGAGCTAGATAGGCATACGCGGTACTGGTCGAAATTACTCACTCTTTAGTCTTTATGCTGCGCGACACGAAAAGGTCATCGAGCGATTGGCGTGAGAAAAATCGCAGTATAGATACTGCGAGAAGAGGACGTCAATTAGTTAGTCGTCTTCATCGTCGACGTTGTACTACGTTTCGATCGTCAAACTTGCCATGTTCTTTGCACGCCAAAAAAAAAAAAAAAAAAAAAAAAAATGAGACTTACGGTATACCTTACTATAAGGTGTTTATTTACGTAGATAAGTAAATTAACATTATACGACGTCGTTTCATGCCTCTCCCCCCTCGCCCTCCAATTATCCGTCAAGTATAGTTGGGTAGATACGAGTACGAGTGCGAGTGTGTGTGTGTGTGTCGATCGATGGGACCAGATTTTTTTATGTACTTTTTTTCCACCGGCTTCGGCATCGCGATCATTGGAAGTAGAGCGAATCTGCAGCAGTATAGAGTACTGGGCACCTCGCTCGTATTAATGATTCGCCACAGCTTACAAACTTTTCGCCGTACTTCCGAGAATGGCGAATGGCGCATGTTATCTGGTCATTTGAAAAATAAAAAACCACATTTCCGCAGCGAGAGAGTTAGACGTTCGTTGGTTTGCTAAATAGCTATGGTGCATTATTAATAACTACTTACTTGTTAATCGTTCTGAAACCGCGTGTTAGTTTTAATTGAATCGTTTACAACGAGTAAGGTGAAAAAGGAAATGAAATATTTGCGGTGGTTTAATTACGTAAAAGGTCTGCCTTTTTCTTCTGGTTCTGGTTCTGTTTCTATTTCTGTTTCTGTTTTTTTTTTAACGAGTAATTCTTCGTAATAATAGCGCAAATAAGACACATTCTCGTACATCATTACCTATCCATATTCGTAAATTACGAGCACAGAGGTTCGTTTGTTGTTAATTATAAGATATATACGTAGAGTCGCGAGTAGTTAAAATCTATCAACTTTTTTTTTACTGCCGAAAAAAGTCGTATATACCTTCCTAAACCCCCCCTCGTACCTATACCTAACCTTACAACTGACGATGATTAGTCGAGCATATTTTCATTTTTACGAGTTCCTTTCGGTTTATTTTCTATATATATATATTTTTTTTTTGACGCACAGGTACTTATTCAATTTACGATGGTACCAGTTTTAATTAATTTACCGATAGGTAAATTGAATTGTTTTTTTTTTTTTTTGTTGTTTTGTTTTTGGGAAAATGACAGCTCGAAGCTGTGCAATGAAGACTAAATGGTTTAACGGAGGAACGAACGAACGAACGAACGAACGCAGCAGCGAGATAATTCGTGACCAGGTTTAGATCGTAAATCAAACGACGAAGCTGCGATGAAAGATGATGAGGCGGGTATCAGGGTGGAGGTCGTTTCACTCGTAAACATTCTCTTTAAAAGAAAAGACTAAAAAAAAAAAATCTTATACAAAGAGAGAGAGAGAGACTTTCGCATACTTATTACCTCAGCTAGTCTTGGCAGAGCGAAGCAGCCATAGACTAATATTGTACGTAGAATAGTTTCATCGCCTATTGCCTATAGTATCTTTGTAGTATCTAGTCTTGTTATTATGTTGATGAAAATTGATTTCAACTTATGGATTGAGAGAGATGCAGATGGATAGATGTAGCCGCCAATTTATGTGTACTTTGTAGGTATAGGTGAGGTATCTGCTATATACCTTTCTCGCCAATCGACCGTAATACGATGCCCTATATATTTTCGATATTCGATCTAACGCTAACACGTCGCGTCGATCTTCAACTCAGCAGATAAGCTGTAGCGATTGGTATTTTACTATTTTTACAAGACAGGAGGGGTTTTTCTGCGTGGCCTTGGGTGTGATAAATTTTATTCCAATTTGGCTCGAATGGACGTTATTATAAATGGATTTGTCGGCGTTGCTAGGGCAGATCGTATCTGTAGCGTAGATGTACGTACTACGTAGATGGAGATGAATGTGTATCTAGTTGTGCTTAGCACCGTACTCATAATACGGCTGATGACGATAATGAAATTAAAGAAAAGTCTATAAATAATGGTGAGAGTACGATGAAGTATACGACTACACGTTTATTACTTTTTATGAAGATACGTACGTGCGATATAGTTGAGGAGAGTTTTTTCTGAAGTTTATTGTACGAATGATTACGTTCGAATAAATTGATTTCAAATGTACGAGCGAGTTGGTACGAACGGATCTTTTATGTGAAGTTGCTGGCTATAAGAAAGTACGATGTGTGATCTTTTTTGCATTTTTAACTTGATTTTTTATTTAACATATTTTCAAAAAAAAAAAAAATCTGGTTATTTTGGTCTATTGATCTACAACGAAGAGAATTTCATCAAAATCTGTTTTGGGCTCCTAGAATACCTTTGAGGTCATTTTTGAGCGTGTAGTATATTTTCATATACAAGATGGTCCAGATAAGATATAAAAAATTCATCGGTAGGTCTCAGTCGCTTACAACTGATGTGCACCTATAAGAATGCGCCATCTGTCACGATCCCATGCCTGTGAAGCAGCTCTTACCAAAGAGCCCATTCACGCTTTGATGATGTCAGACCACTTGGTCGGAGATCTTCCTCTCCCTCTGTTATTAGGATCCTTACTAAAGAGAATGTCTTATTCGATATTCTCGACTTCTCTCCTGGTCACATGTCCAAAATACCCTAGAATGCGTTTCTCGCATAAAACACTAAGCCTGACTGGCTCTTGTATTTCATTGACGATTGAAATACTGGTTCGTCGCGCTGTCCGAGGTATCCTCAGCATCCTTCGCCAGACCCATATTACAAAGACGTCGACTCTTCTTTTATCGTCTACCTTCAACGTCTATGTTTCCACAGTAAATAGGAAAAGAGAAAACAAATGACTCTTCCAAGTCTCTTCCTTGTCTTTCTGAAGATCTTCTTATTACATGTGACATTACGCAGCCAGGACATAGTTAATTTGCTCAGAGCAATTCGGCGCTGTATTTCTGCCGACGAATCTCCATCTGCTTCGATGATGGAGGCAAAATATACAGAAGTATTCACCTTTTCGTATTCGCTCAGTACTGTAGAAACTGGAAGACACTTGGCCCAATCTATCACCATGACTTTTGTTTTTTATGTATTAATACGAAGTCCAAGTTTTTCGCTGGCTATCTTCATTAGGTTGAAAAGCTCTGCCATTTCCTCTTCATCCGAAGCAATCGAGGCGGCATCATCTGCGTATTGCAGATTAGAGATTATTATTCTTCCAATGGAAATATCACCAGTTCAATGCTCTAGAGCTTAGCGAATTATGTGCTCCCTATAGATGTTGAATAACTGCGGGGAGATTATGCATCCTTGACATACTCCCTGTTCTACTAGAAAAACCTCAGATTATTCACTATGAACTCTCGCCACTGTAGCATTGAACTCATATATGGACTCCATCAAATCTAATACATGAGCAGGAACTCCCATTTCTCTTAAAATTTTGAAGAATTTCTTCCAATTCACACAGTCAAAGGCTTTGTATGTTGAACTCCCTGCGCTTTTGGATGATTTGCCGGACATTCATTATCTGTTCCCTTGTGCTTCTTCCTGACATGAACCTGGCTTGTTCAGGTGGAATTCGCCTGTATAGATACACCTTAATTCGGTTGTTTAGGATTTGTAACGTGACTTTGCTGCTGTGTGTGGAATTAGAGCATAATCTAGCATCTCCTTTCTTATGCAAAGGAATCAGCATCAACTTACACCATTCAGTATGCCACTTACAACGCTGCCATATCACACTGCAGAGTTGCCATACTGCTTTGATTCCATTTTCACTAAGAGCCTGCCACAATTCAGCTTCAATACCATCGCAACCAGGTGCTTTGCGTTTCTTTATCGCATTCACCGCCTCCCATACTTCATCAAGTAGGATGTTTGGCTCATCTTTACCTGTCACTTTGACTGTAGGAACCAGTTGGTTTACCTCTGGTGTTCCACGGATTCCTTTAGGATCCTACACAAGTGTGCTGTCATCTTTCTTGATCTCACGAGTTCGGAGTTTAAAATCCCTAGAGATCTGGGTAATTTCCTTGTGGCTTCTCTGTCTCTACAACAACACTGCTGGACTGATCTGTTCAACAGCCTATATTCTTCGTTGTTGACACATTTAGCTTGCCTACCCTGCTCTATAATCAGCAGGGTGTCTTCTGTTATCCGTGGCTGCTTCTTTTCCGACACGCGTTCTCACCTGCACGAGTAATCTCAGTTCTGATGTTTTCCCACTTAGTATCTGGGTCATTTGTATCCGAACAGATGATATTTGTCCTACCAACCACCTTCTTCAATTCAACATCGATGAAAAAAGTTCGTGCTTTCTTCTTTGGCCTTTCCACGCGGATTCGCAGCCGTATTCCTGCCACCAGAAGTTGATGATCTGATGCTGCATCAGCTCCTAGATATGTTTTATTTCTTTTCTGGATTAGAATGTAGTCAATTTGATTACGAGTATGACCATCATACAACTTCCACTTATGTAGCTTGCAATTATGTTGTTGGAAAAAGGTATTCACTAGCACAACTTGCTGTCTCACGCAGAACTGGAGAAGCCTATCTCCGTGTTCATTCCTTGTTCCTATACCATGACTACCAACTACTTCATTATAAGCATCACTGCTATTAGTTTACCCAACTTTGGCATTAAAGTCTCCCAGTTACAGTTTTATGTCGCTTGTTGGCAGTGAAGCCAGTGTTTCCTCAAGGAAGCTATAGAATTCTTCAATTTCTTCATTTGGCGCTGCACTGGTTAGGGCATATGCTTGGATGACACTTATGCATCAATCCTGACAACTGCTATGATGGTCCTTGCACTTAACACCAAAGGCTGGTATCTACCATCTGCTACGATTGCCTTTTCTGTATGGCCTCCTTTACCAGATGGAAAGACGAAGTTTCCCTCGTCTGGTGTAAATTCACCTACGGTGTTCCAATGGGTTTCACTGATCCCTCATATCAGTAACTCTACTATTTTCATTTCATTTTCGACTACAGCCAACTTACCAGTACTATTTTGCTAATCTTCTTCGCAAAACTGAACCGATTAGCGCGAATGGGTATTCTTAGCAACCCTGCCCCATTTAAGGATCGCCAGAACTCGGAGCCGTTTGAATTTATCGCACTCATTAGGTGTTTCTTGTGAAAATGACCATTGTGGGTTCGCAAATTCTTCAAAAGCCAGTTTACCCTCTTAGTGTGGAGAAGTCTGAACGGTTTGTGTGTGTGTTAATATGTGAAGAGTGAATAAAAATATTCACAGTTTGCTATACTATAGACTAGGGGAGAGGAAAAGGTTCCCCTGGTTCTCTGTAAGTCGCCTCCTACGTCAGGCAGATGAAACTATGTTATGTTCATGTTGAATCAGTTTTTCAACGGGCATAGAAACGCATTTTTCATCATGTTGTCAATGATAACCATTCTACCTTGGACTATCGACCTACGACAGATGGAGGGCAAGGAGCAGTATCAACGAAATCCACGAGAAAATTGATCAATAATCACTGAAAAATGTTGAAAAAGTAGTGAAAACTGATCAAAAGTATGAAAAAAAAATTTGTTTAAAAATGTAGGAAACTGTTCAAAAATTATGAAAAACTCGACATTTTCAGAATTTTTACTCAATTTTCAATTATTTGTAACGATTTTTAGTCAATGTTATCAAGTATTTCTGTCAATTTTTAATCAATTTTCAACATTTTTTCGTGATTTTGAATCTTTTTTTCACATCATAGCACAACTTTCACATATTTTTCAACATTTTTTAGTGGTTTTTAATCAATTTCCTATATTTTTCGAGTAAAATTTTGTCTCTTTTTCATTCAATTTTCGGTAATTTTTAACGATTTTTTTCATATTTCAGGTTAATTTTCAATAGTTTTTAGCAATTGTTTGTTTTTTACCCCAAACACTGAAACCATTTGCTCTACTCGACATTGACCAAAATCACTCCAATTCGGTCAATCGACTCAGTTTTGCGGCGGATTAGATGTATATGAGTAAGGACGACCTTGGATCAAAATTTAGATGTGCCCAAATTTGGGGGTTGAGTGTACTGAGGGACTAAAATTTCAAAAATTGTTTCTTATTGAATCAGTCGTTAGAAAATCAGAAGTTGTATAACATATTCAAAAATGAACTTTTCAAGTTGATTAGGAGGGGAGATATGAGGGTTTTCTCCATTTTTACCTTGGAAAAAAGGATAGGATTGTTCTTCCCCACTCTCCTTATCAAATTGAGCTGGGAATTTGGAATTTGGTAATTTGGATTTGATAGATGCCCTAGAAGTGCCTTTTGGGTGTTTCGACATTTCAGCTTCATTGCGGCCCCTCGCATAACTCCGCTCCAATTTGAGCTAGAAAGTTAAAATTAGGTATGTACATTTAGTAGGGTTCCTAGATATGCCTTTTGAGGGTTTTCCTTTTTTTTTAGCACCATTGAACCCTCCCTACCCTTAATTCTGATTAGAAGAAAAGCATCGCTTCAATTCTAAAGAATATAAGTACATCCTAAAAATCGGGCTGCAAAAGCATCGTTTATTATTATCATTATTAAGACCTATTCTCTAATTTTTTTCTAATTTTTTTCGTGATTTTTGATCAATTTTGTAAATTTTAACGAATTTCCTCTTCACTGATGGGTCAAAAAACTCAGATCTGACGGACTGTGCCTTTGTTCATGAAGATGACCACATTCTCTGCCCCCTCCCTCCCTACTTCTCTATTCTCTCAGCCGAACTATATGCAATCGAAATAGCGATCACATACATCCACAACTTTTCCATACACAACTCAGTTATTTTCTCAGACTCACTCTCTGCTTTGCATACCATCCAAAATCTGAATAACAAAAAACAACATCCCATAGCACAGAAAATTATTCACATCCTCTCATCTTCGTCCAACAAAACAGTTCTATGTTGGGTTCCCTCACTTAAAAATATTGCAGGTAATGAAATAGCTGACTCTTCTGCCAAAATTGCATCACTGCACAGGTCTATCTCAAATATCCCTCTTACCGATTTAAAACAGTTCATCAAAGCTCAAAACCTATCCACGTTTCAACTATTCTGGCAAC
>FIZR01003361.1:0-16927 GCA_900060175.1 Ferrisia virgata
GCAGGGGACTTATGCGAGGAACAAACTCAAAAAATTAGGAAATCCTGCCAAAAAACCGACATTTTTGAAACTGCGAGGGGTTGCGATAAGGCTACAAAGTTGAGACACCCAAATTACGTATCTATGGTCCCTACCAAGTCCACATATCAAATTTAAACTTCCTAGCTTAAGTTGGAGTGGAGATAGGGTAGGGAAAGTGTGTTTTCAAGGCCAAAAAAGGGGAAAAACCCCATATCTCCCCTCCTAATTGACTTTGGAGGTTGATTTTTGGAGATGTTATACACCAATGGATTCTCTATCGATTGACTTAAAAAGAAACAATTTTTGTGTATTTGGCCCCTCAGCACCCCCTCCCCTAAAAATGGGGCTAAACTGAATTTTGACCAAAGATCATCCCCACTCATATATATCTAATTCATCGACAAACTGAGCCGATTGGCTGAATTGATGCGATTTTGGTCAGTACTGAGCAAAGCAAATAATTTTATTGTTTGAAAAAAAATAATAAAAATAAATATCTGACATAGACAAAAATTGCCTTAATGGTTTTCTAGGACCCCAAAACGGATTTTGTTGATATTCCAGCTCCCCCCCCCAAGACGTAAGACGTTTGTCGATATACTGTAATAGACTGGTTTTCATCGACAATATGACATAGAAAATCAGGCTAAAAATTATATTATGTAAAAAAAATACTGCAAAAAATGATTTAAAAGAAGCATTACCGACATGAATCATTATTAAGTAAGAAGACGAAAAAATACGCTGATATCATGGTTCCGTTTGGTGGAAAATGTGTAGAATGTCGTTTCGGTTCATTTAATGTATTTCCACCAACTCAATTCAGTGTTGTTATCTTATGACACGCGAAAAACGTACAAAAACGATAAATGTTACGCTCCGAAGTGAAACCCCCTCGTAATTGATGCGTTTTGCGGCGAATTAAGTTTTTTTTTTTTTGAAGATTTGTGGTGTATAACGTGGAATTAGAGATTTGGGAATGGTTCTATGGGATTCCTCGTTGAATTTCCCATAAGAAAGTGATGCTAACTTGAAAACGCAAAAATTGCAGAAGTTGCGTTTTGCAATTCACCTCATCAATGGCCCGTCTGTCCAATCTGCTGACCGGTTCGAATTGCTTATTTTAAACTTAGGTATGAGGAGAAGGGAGTTGCCGTTGGGGAGTGAGGGGTGGGAGAATTGTGGTTAATCTGTTATATGTAAAATTTTATTCTAAATACTTCTTCTGATCACTAGTTTTGCGCTGTAATGGATATTTTTTACAATAAACGAGAATAACTTGATTTTGAGCATTTCGATAAATACATTTTTGAAATTTGGAGCGCAAAGGTTGCTCCAAACGCAATTCTTGTAATAACTTAAAATGCAGAGAATACGTCGAAAAGAAACTTCACCTTGAAAATTTTTTTTGTAAAACCAATAGAAAGGAGGATACGTGCATTTCTAAGTAAGTGGAGTAGATCCTAGGAGGGGTAAAGGCTAGAAAAAATTGTACCAAAACTTATTTCTGTCTAAATGCATTCTACGTAGATTAAGAATCAACGGTCAAATTACTTTTTACATTACGAGCGAACGAACGGATGCAGTAATTCGACTAAACTGTACACATACAGAATAATTGAGTCTAAGACATATCATTTTAAAGTCATTCAGTGTTATATGATAAATTCGAATAAGATCCGGTTAGTATCGAAGTCAAATGGTAATTGAATGATGAAATACTCTTTCAAATAACTTCAATGAGCTCTATACAATTTCACGAGTTGCTTTAAAAACTAAAAGTGGAATGTTTTCCCATTTTTCAGCCTACATTTTTTACCATCACGTGAGAGAATAAGTAGCTTCCTTCGTAATTAAACACCACAACCAATAATAAAGCGAGTGCACCCGACACCCTCAACAAACAAACCAAAAAAAAAAAAAAAAAAGCATAAAGTACGAACGAAAACGTACCAAAGTTATACACACATAATAAGCCAGGTTTTAACAGTAATACGAGAAAAGTTCAATGTGACCTTGACTTTTCTCATTAGTGAATTTGATGAAGTGTTAGAAGTATACCGAACCGTCCTAATACCTCCGTTTTTCAATTCAGCTTAATATAGCTCGTAAACGATACATTATTAGATGATTACGTGTACGTAATTTTAATAATAGATTATTAGCACATGCTTACGTAATTATTTGGAAGCTTTGATAAAAAAAAAAAAAAAAAAAAAAAAAAAAAATGAATTCGTCTGAAACACGTACCTTATCGTCTTTGATTAACGTGGCTACTCTTCCTGGCTGAAACGAAACAAAACAAAATAATAAAAGATTAGTATAAATCTTTTGATCCATAAAATTTCAAACTAATGTATACGTGCATAGATTTGCATAATGAGCCTGATTTTAGCGATAATAAATATGTTATAAGTTGTATTAAATTTTATCTGACGAATGAGAGGGTGGTAGGTGGCCTAAAGGATTGAAACATAAATAAAAGACACGTATTCAATCTATTACGAGTCAAATTTCATTTTTCCATATCAATTTAAACGTATTCTACGAAAGGAACTAAGTCGAAAATTACCAAAAATTCAATTTTTTGAAATTTCAAACTGGTATGAGGGGGCTGAAAAGTTTAAACTTTAAACACAAGCGTACATTCGATTCGATGTACAATTTTTGATTTTCCTGATCCATGGAAGCCAATATTTTCTTCATTCTGATTTTCACGAAATTTCTGGATTCCTAGGCAGGAGGAGGGGAGAAGGGGAGGAGGATAGTTGGACGAGGAAGTAACTCAAAAAAAAAAAGTAAAACAATCTACAAATCTACTACTTAAACATACTGCACGGTGTAGTAACCAGGAATAGCTCAAAGGTTCGAGTTTCCACTTTTTCTGTGTGCTATTTTTTAGACTTGAATTAGAATTAGGAGCTCCCTTGGCTACGCCACTGAAGAACAGCAAGGAAGCTTGGAAGCTTGTATTAATGCTGGAAAGCAGGAACCTTCAAAATGCCCATTTCAAGTAGTACTTATCAAATTTACATACCAAATTTCAACTTTCTAGCTCAATGGGGTGGAGGGAATTATGCGGGAAATTCTACTTTTTGCAAGGTCAAACAGAAGAAACCAGATTTACTTCTCTTTCTAATTCAAGTAGCGGGTCAATTTTTGGATACGTTGAAAAATTTTCGATTTTCTATCGATTGTCTCGGAAATGAAAAGTTTTTTCAATTTTTGTTCTTCAGCACTTCTCTTTACAAAATTTGTATATGACTGAATTTGAACCCGAAGTTATCCTCACTCATATATAGACTATCTAATACGCTTCCCATCCAAGCTTACTAACCAAATTCGGGCAATTTTGATCAGTACAGAGCAAGTAAGTGATTTTCATTCCGTGGCTTGATTTGAGGGGTCAATGGAACCATCAGTTCGAGGCTGTAAAAGGTTGGGATTTAAAAGTTGAAAACCACAAAAAGTATATCTGGAAGCTCTACTAAATCTACATGTTAAATTTCAATCCACTACCTCAATGATGGAGTGTGGAGAGGAGATGATGTGATGCGAGGGAACAGCCTGAAAATACGGTAAGAATCGAACCTAACCTAATGAAAAAAAGGAGTGTAATGAAATTGAACAGTTCGAAACCGCTAAAAAGATACATCTAATCCCTTTCATAAAATTTATATGCCAAATTTCAACACTGTAGCTCAATTTTGGTAGAACTTATGCCGGAAATCGAACTATTTTCAAGGCCAAACAGGGGAAAATAGTCCCATCTTTCCTCTTAACTATGACCGGGGGGGGGGAGAGGAGGAGTGTGTGTGAATTTTTGAATACGTTTCACAACTTTCGATCATCTATCTATTGGCTCAAAAATAAACAATTTTTGTGATTTTTGACCCTCAGCACCTCCCCCTCCCCCTCTACAAAATTTGGACAGGGCTGAATTCGAACCCGAAGTCATCTCCACAATGACTTTAGTCTTGAGGTAGGAAGCTAAAACGTTTTTTTTCAATACCCCCTCCCCACTCCGGGTCAAAATACTTGATTATTTTTTTGGGGTTGCAATGGGACCAAAAAGTCGACACCCCGATAACGGACATCTGGAGCTACTACTTAATGCACACATCAAATTTCAATAATTTATATGGAAATCCCACTTTATCGAAGGGGGTGGAGGAAAAAGAGGGTCAGTTTTAGGATATGCTGTATAATTTTCTATTCTTGATCGATTGGTTCAAAAAAGAATAATGTTTGCAAATTCAGCCTCTCAGCATCATCTCAGAACCTTCACAATCCTTTTCAACCCATTCAATAAACCTTCAACATCCGTCAGAATCAACTCAGAGCCTTCACAACCCTTTTCAAAACTTTTAATGAACCTTTAACATCTTTCAGAATCATCTCAGAATCTTCACAACCCTTTTCAATATCCTCCATGATCCTTCAACACCCTTCAGAACAATCTCACAACCTTCACAACCTTCTTAAAACCCTTCATTATCGTTCAACAGCCTTCAGAACCATTTCAGCATCTTCACAACCCATTTAAAAATCTTTAATGAACCTTCACGCCCCTTGATCCTCCGTAACCCTTCAGAACAATCTCAGAACCTTCACAACCTTCTCAAAATCCTTCATGATCGTTCAACAGCCTTCAGAACCATCTCGGCATCTTCACAACCCGTTTAAAAATTTTTAATGAACCTTCCACATCTTTCAGAATCAACTCAGAACCTTCACACCCCCTTTCCAAAACCCTTCATGATCCTTTGTAACCCTTCAGGGCAATCTCAGAACCTTCACAACCTTCTCAAAACCCTTCATGATCATTCAACAACCTTCAGAACCATCTCGGCATCTTCACAACCCGTTTAAAAATCTTTAATGAACCTTCCACATCTTTCAGAATCAACTCAGAACCTACACGCCCCCTTTCCAAAACCCTTCAGAACAATCTCAGAACCTTCATATCCTCACTCAAAAATATCAAATCCGCTACCAATCTAAGCTTACCGCTCAAATTTAACTAATTTTTGTAGGTATCGAGCTGATTAAAGAAATTTTAGTTCAGCCTGATTTTCCCAAAGTGAAGCGGGTAAAGTAATTATCTTTTTATGGAATAAACAAGATGCGCTCTGGTGTGTGTTTTCTTCAGCTGCGGTAATGGTACAGATAGATACTGAAATTAATATCTGAAGCCTCGAAAAGGCACATTTAGGGCTACTGATGAATCTTCATACAAAAATTTCAACTTCTTAGTCGAATTAGGAGGGCAGATATGCGAGAGACAAACTCGAAAAATAAGAAAAATTGACCAAGAAGCACTTTTTCGGGACTGTTATAAGGAGGTGTAATGGGTCAGAAAGGTGAAATTTCCCAAAAATCAGTTTACATGCCAAACTTTAACTTCTTAGCTAAATTTGGAGGGATGATAGGGGAGGAAAAAAGCAGTTTTTAAGGTAAAAATCCTTCATATCCCCCCTTCGAATTGATATAAATAGCTGATTTTTGGATATGTTGTATAACTTTTGATTCTCCGTCGGTTGGCACAAAAAGGAACAATTTTCGTGATTTTAGCCCCTCAGCACCCCCTTCCCTAAAATTTGGCCAAATCTGAATTTTGACCCCGAGGTCATACTCGCTTAAAAATATCAAATCCGCTATCAATCCAAACGTAATGCCCAAATTTTACTGCTTTTGTTCAGTATTTTGCTGAGCAAATGATTTTAGTTTTGAGGGGAGGGGGGAGGGATACAAAAATAAAGATCAATATATTTTTGGCATGACCAAAACTGGTCTCGATGGTTTTTTAGGACTTCAAAATGAACTTCTTCGATACTCCACCCCCCCTCCCCCATCTACTGTACATTGATAGTCCATAACACCCCAGTTTTCACTCGCAATATGACACAGAAACTCAGCCCAACTGGAAAAAATTTCCTACTTGGCTGAAAATGAATTATATAAACCAAATGTTGGTTGGAAAATCTTATATTCTTGGAAAGAAAATTTTATCAACGATTTCAGCAATTTTCAATATTAAACACGTAGTAAAGTATCTAACAGAATCGTAAAAAAACCTGATTTAATTACACCCAATAAAAATATCTCATAAAAAAATGGCGCCGGCGACAAGACTACGATGATAATCAATGCAAGTGAGATTACGTACACTCGAACGAAGGTAAACCGAGCGTGTGGGTACACTGCAAACACACCTTTTCCCCATTTAAACTGCAAAAAAAAAAAAAAAATCATCTCACCAGCGACAAGTACTTGACAAAATCCAATCTTTCTTCATTTTACACGTGTCAACTGTGCGCATTGCGCAAGCAGGGAAGAAGAACGACCTTGCTGCGAGTTACACTACGACAACGAAACCCATATTCGCATTTTCTTTTCCCTGCATAGGTAAATATAGGTATGTACTTAGGTGTATATAAGCTCTCAAAAGCTGCTGCTGTACGCTGTATTATTATACGTATTTCGTTTCTCTCTTCCACTCTGTGGCTTCATCTTTCCGCTGGTGTACGTCATTCTGTCGTGAAAACAACGACAAATTTTAGCATCGCCTACGCACAGATATGCCATATGCAATGTGTAATTTGTATACAGTTATTTTCTCATTGCCTAGCTACAACTAGCTGTGCTTATACGTAAATGCTGAGTACCTGCCTACCTACATACCTATTATATTCATCCAGCTAGTGACTTAAATTCCCTTTAACTTTAATACACTCTTGATACCAGGCAAGATATAGTCATATTATTTGAGCCAGAATAAGAGACTTGTATAAACATTCCTAATGCAAATGCTAGAACGAGTTAATGGATGGGTAAAAAGGTATAGGTGAGGGTATCCTATTAACAACATTACAGGAAATTTCATCAACTGCGCAAATTGGTAAGTGTTGAGTGTACTTTCGCCTAAAGCTTTTCACCAAATAGACTACCATAATCTTGCGTACGTATCTGCATTATAAGTATACGAATTTAGCAATATTTCTACAACGAAAAATTCCATCGAACGAAAGAGTATACTTATAAAAGTAAGATAGGTCTTATTTGGTTAAAAATTCTACTATGATTAGACAACGTGTCATTATTATTAATATCTCGTAGAAAGTTCCAATCGTACACAGGCATAGGGCTAGATTGAATGGCAAATTAAATTATATAATAATCACGAATCTGGCCAGCATAATTATAGTAATGAAACGAACGAGACGATATAGAAAATATTTTTGATACGTAAATCTATGTAAATTCTAGATACGCAGATCCATACACATGGTATTCTTATCAGATAAGTCTACGAATGTAATATGCACTAAACTGTCTCGGATAAATTATCAAGATCATAATACGATTGCGAAATGACAAATTGATAAGTAGTGATGAGGGCGGAGAAAAAGGAGCGAGATCCAAATCGATCGTTAATTCACGACCAATTAATATCAGTATGCGGAAGTATACTGATCAAATACGACTCTACGAAAGTGAATTTATTACATTTTCAGCTTTTAACAAGTAAACGATTTAAAAAAAAAAGAACCGAATCAAAGATCACCACATTTTACATGAGATTCGGATGTACACGAAAGGCAGTTTTTTCTCAATCGGTCACACGAGGTACAGGTAGGTATTGAAGTTGATGGCTGAAACCCAAAAAGGTACATTTGAGACCCCTACTGAACCCGCACATCAAATTTCAACTTACCAGCTCAATTTGTAGGGGAAATATGCAAGGAGCAAAGTCAAAAAAAGCATAACATCGTAACGATCATTTCTTAATCGATAGTAAGGACAGGGGAGGGGAGGTTCAGAGGGGCTAAAAAGTCGAGACCCCGAAAAGGCGCATCTAGGCCCCGTTACTAAAACTACATATCAAATTTTAGCTTTGTTGTACAATTTGGAGGAGAGTAATGCGAGGAACAAACTCAAAAAATCAGAAAAAACAACCAAAAAACGATATTTTTGAGGCTGAAGGGGGGGGGGGCGATGGGTCTCAAAAGTCTAAATTCACAAAATGCACATCTATGACTCGTACCTAGTCTGCATACCGAATTTCAACTTCTCAGCTCAAACTAGAAGGGAGATAGGGGAGGAATAGCCCTTTTTCAAGGTCGAATAGGGAGAAACCCCTCATCTCTCCCCTCCAAATTGACTTATGAGGCTGATTTTTGGATATGTTACGTAATTTTGGATTTTCTATCAATTGGCGTAAAAATAAAAAAATTTTGAATTTTTAGCCCCTCAGCACCCCCCCCTCCCCCAAATTTGAGCGGAATTGAATTTTGGCTCGAGGTCATCCTCACTCCAGAATATGAAATTGTACGCTAATCGAAACCTATTCCGCAAATTTGATCGATTTTGGTCAATATCAACCTGAGCAAATAATTTTTTAATTTCGGGAAAATTAATATAAATTAAAAAAAAATCTGACATGGCCAAAAAATGATCGTAATGGCCTTTAGGGACCTCAAAACAGATTTTGTTGCCATTCGTAGCCTCATCCACTGTAGTCTGATAAGCCTTTTTAGCTTGGTTTTCATTGACAATATGACATAGAGAATCAGATTTAAGAATGAGAAAAAATGACCAAAAACTACATTTTTGAGGCTCTGCGAGGGGATGCGATGAGGCCAAAAAGTCAATAAGTACATTTAGAACTCTTACCAAATCTGCAAACAAGATTTCAACCTCCTAGCTCAATTTAGAGCAGAATTAAGCGCGCCACAAACTTACAAAATAAGAAAAAACGACCAAAAAACTGAATTTTTGCAGCTGGTTTGCGAAGGGGGGGGGGTGTTAGTGATGAGGATATATTAAGGTAAAAAAAGTTGAAACCCTCCAAAAGATACACTTCGGCCCTCTTCTAATCGTACATGTCAAATTTCTACTATCTATTTTCATTAAGAGGAGAAATATGAATGGAACAACCTATTTACACTGCCAAGGAAGGGGGATCCTTATATCTCCCCTCCTAATTGACCTAGGAAGCTGATTTTTAAACATATATGTAATTTTTGATTCCCTATCGATTGGTTTGAAAACGAACAAGTTTTGCAATTTTTGCTCCTTGACACCCCCTCCCCCAAAATTCGGACATGACTGAATTTTGACTTAAGGTCATCCTCATCCATGTATTTCTAATCTGCAGCCAAACGTAGCCAATTGGCGAAATTTCATCGATTTTGGTCAGTATTGAGCGCAGTAAATGATTTTAGTATTCGGGGAAATGAAAATGAAAATTAAATTTGTTGATGCTCTCCCCTCTTCACCTGCCGTAGGCCAATAGTCTGTAATAGTCTGGTTTTTACTGACACACACACACACACACACACATGACGTAGAAAATCAGGCTAAAAATAATGTAGCTGACCACAGCGAACAAATTACTTAATTTAATTTTACAACCAATAACTAGACTTAATTAGTAGATACTTAGTTACTTATACTTTCATCCCTTCAAATTTTTTCAGAGCTTTTACACACGATCAACTGCTATTTATCAGTGCGAGTAAAAAAGCAAATTAACTTCATTCTACTTTCTACTGCTTTCACACGAACGAATGAGAGAAAAATTTTATCGCTATTACTTTTATGACGTGTTTCGCACAATCTCTCATACGCGACTTGATGGTTTTAGTAGGTAATAATTTTTCATTTTTAATTTTCGTAATTATCATAAAATGTTACATCGATTACGTACGTATCATTTTTGGCTATTTTTTTATTCTCTTTTGTAATGGAATGAACTTCCTCTTGAATAATGCGTTTATGTGTGCGCTTATCGCATTTTATGGACATGTGAGCGTACGTGTAAATTTTACATATTTCTTACTATATTATTATTGGATGGATACGAAAAGTGAATAAAAATTAAAAAAAATTCTAGGATCGTTAGAAAAATTGAAATTAGTATGTTTAAAAGTACACCCATAGTTGGAGATGAGTGGAATGGGATGAGGGGGTGGGGATGGGGGAAAAGAATCGATTAATTCAAGTAAATTTTTTAAAACTATGAAATAAATTTCCTCGTATCACTCGTTGACTAATTCACTGCAATGATCGAATTAATTTTTTAAGAAGGAGGGAGGTTTGCAATGCTAAAATGTTTCAAGACACATATAGAATTATTCCATCTTACTGAACTCATCTTTTTTCAAGGAGGAGGGGAGAGGGGTTTCCGCTGTACCCAATTCCCAAGCTTTAAGCTGAGCCCTGACTAAATCTTCGAAAAAAATATCAACATCCCAGATCATTAAGGAGAAGTAGTAGGGGAATAGGAGTGCGACGAATAAACTGAAAAATGGTGAAAACCAAAACTAACCCAATCGAACACCACTTTTTTGATACTAAAAGAGGAGGGAGTAATAGGACTAAAAATTATAACCTCCGCCCCCAGATACATGCAGTACAACCCTCAGTACACTGATACACCACAATTTAAAATTTAGAAGGAAGTTTTCAGGAAATTTTTTTTTTAAAGTGTGAATAGAAGAAAAAAATACCATAACTCCCCTCTCAATTATCATAGGAGGTTGGTTTTAAGGATGGTTGAGTACCAATCCCACTCCCAGTGCCAAGAACTCGCAAAGTTTTGGAATTCCTGGAACAATCTCTATACTAGTGCCGAACCACATGGGGGGGGGGGGGGAAAGCTCCACTCTGAGAGGTCGATGGTCAAAAATGGCCAAATTTTGAGACTCGGCGTAAAATTTCACACTATTTTGACAGGTCACAAGCCTACCTTTGAAGAATAATCGCACTGTCGCATTTTGCGCTGGGGGGTTCAAATACGATGGTGTTTGCCGCGATAATTTTCGATTGTGTCGGGTCCCTATGGAGGAAATTGTATATTTGGTATCGTAGAGAGTTTCTCTTCATGGTATCGTTAAATTTGAATGGTTTCAAGGTAGGTATGGTATCAAAACGGTACTTTTGAGCCCCTTCCCACCCTGCACAAGGTGTTCAATGGTACTTGAAATTTTCAAAGTAGTTTTTTTGGTTACCAAAAAAATTTTCATGAAACTGGTTTCTAGCGTCACTTCTTGCCCAATGCATTGCTATCAACTCAAGTAAATTTTGATAATATTTAATTCGAGAAATCAATATCAAAATAAAAAAAAAAACATTGCGGGTAGGAAGGGTTCAATGGAGCTAAAAAGTCGAGATCCCCGAAAGACATACAAAGGGCCCCTACTAAATGTACATATCTAATTTCAACTACCTCTAGCTCAATTTGGAGCAAAGTTGTGCGAGGAACAAACTCAAAAAATAAGAAAAACCGACCAAAAAACCACATATTTGGGGCCATGAAGAGGTGAAATGAGGCTGAAAAATCGAGACCCTAAAAGACACATCTAGGACCACACCAAATGTACGTACCTAATTTCAAGTTGCTAGCTCAATTTCGAAGGAAGTTATGAGAGGAACTAACTTAAAAATGAAAGAAATGAGAAAAACCTATCACAAATTCACTTTTTTGGGGGGCTGTGAGGAGGTGCAATGGAGCTAAAAAGTCAGAACCCCCAAACGGCACATCTAGGGACTCAACTGAATGAACATACCAAATTTCAACCTACTAGCTGAATTTTAAGGGGAGTTATGTGAGGAACAAACTCAAAAAATAAGAAAAACAAGAAAAACCTATCAAAAATTCACTTTTTTTGGACTGTGAGGGGATGCAATGGAGCTAAAAAGCCTGAACCCCCAAAAGGCACATCTAGGGACTCAACTGAATGAACATACCAAATTTGAATCTACTAGCTGAATTTTAAGGGGGGTTATGTGAGGGACAAACTCAAAAAATAAGAAAAACAAGAAAAACCTATCAAAAATTCATTTTTTTGGGACTGTGGGGGGGGGGGTGTGCAATGGAGCTAAAAAGCCTGAACCCCCAAAAGGCGCATCTAGGGACCCAACTGAATGAACATACCAAATTTCAACTTCCTAGCTCAATTTGGAATAGGGGGATAGGGGAGGAATAGCCCTCCTTCAGGATTAAAGAGGGAGAATACCTCCATATCTCTTGTTCTAATTGACTTAGGAGGTTGATTTTTAGATATGTTGTACAACTTTTGGTTCTCTATCAATTGGCTCAAGAACTGGCTATTTTTGCGCTTTTGGTCCCTTCAGCACCCCCTCTCCCAAAATGGAGCAAAACTAAATTTTAGCTCAATTTGGTGGGGAAATAGGAGAGGAACAGTCCTTTTTCAGGGTCAAAAAGGAGGTGACCCCACACCTCCCCTCTTAATAGGCTTACGAGGTTGATTTCTAGATATGTTATACAACTTTTTATTCTCTATCTATGGGCCCAATAAAGGTCATTTTTGGCGTTTTTGGCCCCTTAGCATCCCCTCCCCTAAATGGGGCAAAACTGAATTTTGACCCAAGGTCATCCCCACTCATGTATATCTAATCCGCCGCCCAACTGAGCCGATTGACCGAATTGGTTGCGATTTTGGTCGGTATCAAGCGGAGTAATTGATTTTAATGTTGGTGAAAGGAGGTGGAAATAAATAATAAATATATGGCATGGGTAAAAATCGCCTTGACGGTCTTTTAGGACTCAAAACGGATTTTGTTGATACCCCCCCCCCATCTACCGTAGGTCAATAGACTGTAATAGTTTGGTTTTCATTGATTATATATGAGATGAAAATCAACCTAATAAATAAAAGAGCGTTAGATTCAAGTACGTGAAAAACTCTTCCAATTAATTCTTCGTTAGAGAAAAAAAAACAGAAAAATATTTATCCAGGTGGTCACACAAGCATACACCATAGTCAGACGAATAGCCAAAAACATTTCGCAATGTACCAAGTAGATAGGCACGTGTAAAAAAAAAAAAAGGTATTACAATGAGGTTACCAAATTTTCAAATAATTCACATTGGCCAATATTCTGAAACATGATACTCGACTGATTTATTAAAATTTCGCGTCTCCAAAAAAGGTCACCACCTCCCCTTTTGCCGTTGATTTCTCATTATAATAATCACGTTGGATAATTCGCTTGTTCGCGCACAATACCTGTACACACCTTCGATTACGTGTTCATTTTGGAAAACGCCTTCGGAGTTGGGTTGATATTAGAAAAATGAGGATACATATTATAGTACACGTTAAAAGTACACACATGCCTACGTAGCACATGGATACCATAGGCACCAAAACAACTTTGAAAGTCGACCAGCGTGTTATCTAGTACGTAATAATTCGCCGAAATTTGTCTCGCTGCGGGGGGTTATCGGGTATTTTTATGTAGTGCGCATTTACGTGGAATACACATAAATCTATACGAATACCAACGCAGCATATTCAGTTGATAAGCAATTGCCAAGTGCGAGAAATTGTAAAAGTAGGGAGACAGGTCTATAGCAGGTATTCTATTGAGCCTAAAGGCGTCATCGATCGTCGCGACGCGACACATCGAGTCATATCAAAGAGGCGCGTCTGTCTGATTTTCGTCTCGTCGAGAATTACATGAATGAGGTAATAGCTTTGCAGATAAGAAGAAGTTATAGGAAGATGTATGTAATCTTACCGCAAGCATACATAATTATAACGAATCGGAATCATTCTAAACGAGAGGCTCGTCTCTTAAGTTCACATACGTACACGTAGGTGCACGTATGTGGTACATTTCATACATCTGATTTGGAATGAAATGAACCAGAAACCTGATTGATCACATGCGCAGAGCTAAAGTACCAACAAAATACTTCAAGTCTGCATAAAACGTAAAGAATTCATGTACAGTAAGGTTTCAAAAATTTTAACAAATATTCATAATCGTAAATCGTGGAATGCATTTTTAGCCTGATTTTCTATGTCATATTGTCAATGAAAACCAGACTGTTCCAATTTATCGACCAAAGGAGGATGAGGGGGGAGAGGGTTATATCAACAAAATCTGTTTTGTGGTCCTGAAAGACCATTAAAGCGATTTTTAGTCATGTCAGATATTATTTCTATTTCTAATTTATTTTTTTCTCTGAGTATTAAAATCATTTACTCCGCTCGATACCGACCAAAATCACTCCAATTAGATCAATCGGCTCAGCTTGGCGGCAGATTAGTTACATATGAGTGGGGATGAACTTGGGTCAAATTTCAGTCATGCCCTAATTCGGGGGTTCTGAGGGGTTAAAAAAGCAAAAATTGCCTCTGTTTGAGCCCATCGATAAAGAATAAAAAGTTGCATAACATATCTAAAAATCAACCTCCTAAGTCAATCAGAAGGGGAGATATGGGGGGTTTCTCCTTTTTGACCTTGAAAAAGGGCCGTTCCTTCCCTATTTACCTATCAAATTGAGCTGGAAAGTTGAAAATTGGTATGTATATTTAGTTGGGGCCTTAGATGTGCGTTTTGGAGGACTCGACTTTTCAGCCCAGTTGCACCCCCTCACAGCCCTCAACATGTTTCTCCAAGTTGGGCTATAAAGAGCTGAAATTAGGTATGTCCTGTCTGTGGGGACCCTCGATGTGCCTTTAGGGAGTTTCAACTATTTAGCCCCATTTATTCCCTCCTACCCGCAATTTTGCTTTTTTTCAATTCACATGATTGTAATATATCACGAAAAGCAGGCTGAAAAAGCATCGCGAAGCGATGTTATTTCTTTATCATTATTATTAAAGACTAAAATTACTCGAATTGCGCCAGTAGGATTCAGCTGGCGGTCGATTATTTATACAGGGTGTCCGGCGGGAGTCAAGATTTTAAATTTGGATACAATCGAGTACCACCAAAAAAACATATCAAAGATGAATAGGTTTCTGATCTTGAAAATTGAAAGGGCAAATGAGTGTTTTGAAAAATTACGATCGAAACGAATTTTCAACTATGCGAACAAATAGTAAATGGAAAACCAGAAAAATACTCATATCTCCCCTCCTAATTGACCTAAGAGGCTGATTTTAGGATAAGTTGTACAACTTTGGATTGCCTATCGATCGACTTAAAATGGAACATTTTTTGCATTTTGGATCCCTTAGCACCCTCTCACCCAAATTTGAACACGACTGAATTTCGACTCGAGATCAACCCCACTCCACAATATCAAATCCGCCACCAATGTAAGCATATTTCCCAAATATAATCGATTTTGGTCGATATCGAGCTGAGCAATTGATTTTTAGTGACTGGGAGAAAAAAATTAATATAAATACGATGGTCGTAATGGTTTTCCAGGACCACAAAATGGATTTTGTTGATCCCCCTCCCCCCCCCCTTCAACCTTAGGTCGATGGACTGTAATAGCCTGATTTTCATTTACAATATAACATAAAAAGTTGGACTAAAAATATAGAAAAGAAAAACTTGTTTTTTATTTTTTCATGGAAATGTTTTATGGGGAGGGGGGGGGGTATCATTTTACAAAAACGCGACGTTTTTGATGTTACGTCTTCGAATTTTGATTTTAAAAAATTGAAAAATGAAAAATGTTGAATCAAAAATAATAAAAAAGTTAAAAAAACAAAAAAATTTGAAGAAATTAAAAAATGAAAAAATTTAAAAATAAAGATAAAAAAAACGATTTTTATAAAAATCAGCTGTAGATGCCACATGATATTGAAATCATCTTGTGACTTTAAATAAACTGTGCAAAAAAAATTAATGAAAATGAATGTCTTAGGGCTGAAGACCATTTCCTGAAAACGTGACGTTTTTAATGTGAAGTTTTTGATCAAAAGCTCGATAAGTTAAATAATGAAAACAGTTAAAATAAAAATATTAATTAAAAAATTTTTAAAATAATATAGAGAGAAAATAAGATTGATTTTTGAACTTCATGCTAATATGTATAAGTTGAATAAATGTGCAAAGAAATTGGCGAGGAAATAATGCAATCAAATGTCAAAATGGAGTGAAGGGAGCACATTTCATGTCTAACGGAGTAAATTTTGAGTATTTTTGGCCTAGTCCCGCGAATATCACGTACGAATATTTCTTTACTCAGCCCAATGTTGGCCACAATCTTATAATCGACCCAGCAAATCGAACTTCCACTAGTAGTTTGAGTAAATATAAGGGTGTCCTTTTGGAGGGTTTTAACCTCCTATTTTTGAGCCACTCCAAAGTACACATCAAGTAATCTTTCTTTTACCTCTATAAAACAAAGAAATACCAATCCACAGAGCACAGATTTCAATTCTATCAATTAGTGTAATTTATAGGATAAAAGACAACATTAGCCAGATTTTAGATGCTGACGTTCATGTGTACCATTTTTATGAACCATTCTCCAGCACCTGAAAAGTTCGAAATTTCCCTGAAGGTTAAGAAACGTCTCGAAACCGTTTCCAATCGATTTGGAAGGTCTACAGTAGGGCATGTAGCAAATTTCAGCTTTTTTCGTTGATTACACTAAATTTTCATGGTTTACAGGACGACGAGATAATTTTAAAATTTTAAAAATTGGCCAAAATTCACGAAATGCGCTTCAAGATTTGAAATTTTGGAAATGGAGTTCTTTCAATAGATACTTTCAATTTATGCACGTAATGACTCGAAATTTTTCTTTGAGTTAGGATACCTTTTTTATAAATTTTAAAAAAGTAGTAAAAAAACATGTTTTTTTTTGGCTTTGATTTTTTTTAGCGTATTGCACTCAATTTCTGAACCCCAAAAAAATATATGTGATAGGTGATCACCTAACAAAGATAATAAAAAAAATTTCCAGCCATAAACCCCTCCACCCCCCCAAAGTTTTTAAAAATTTTTTTGTGAAAATTCCAATGGGAAAAAAATTGGGGAAATGTGAACTGAAAATTTTCAAAAAATTCTTATCCATAGTACTACTTAGTACTTGGTAAGATGTATAATTTGTAAACATTTCAAAAGTTTTCACCCCCCCCCCCCCTTCACAGATATAGCGTGTTGAAATTTCAACATTTGG
>FIZR01003368.1:0-31580 GCA_900060175.1 Ferrisia virgata
TAGCCAATCAGAATGGCTGTACAAATTTATTCTACATTTTTACATATTCTACATTGTATTCTACGTTTAAAATTTTACTTATTCTACATTTTTATACAAAATGCAGAATATGATATTCTACGTGTAAAATCCCAACCCTGCTAGTAACGTTCCAAACAAGTCGATCTTTTTTGGTTTCAATTTTGATAACATTTTTACTAGAATAAAATCGACGAGGTATTGGACATAGGCATTTTATTTCGATCATTAGGTCAGTCATTGATACCACAAAGCAAGGGGAGGAGAAGGACAGCATCACTATGCGTTGCTTTTTGAACCTGTGTTTGGTGAAATAAAGCAGATACACGAATTGTACGTTCAGCAAATAAATAAAGGAGCACTGAGATTTTTTTAATCAGCTTTTGAGGTACAAGTAGACGGAGGGCAGATATGGGAAGGATAAATTCGAAAAATAGGTCGCTAAAAATTTAAAAGCCCAAAATTTAGCATTTACGACTCGTACTGAATCTACATACAATATTTAAACCATCTAGCTCAATTTGGAGAGAGGACATGGGAAAGATAAACTTGAAGAATGAGAAAATTCAAGCAAAGAATACTTTTTTGAGACTGTGAAGGGCTGAAAAGTCGAAACACCAGAAAGGCATATCAGTGATACCCCCTCCCCCTCCCAATTCATTGACATAATGAATTTCAACCGTTCAACCTTCCAGCTCAATTTGGAAGGAAGCAATGGGAAGAGCAAATTTGAAAAATTGCGCAAAAAACTACTTCTGCGGAACTGCGAGGGGCTGAAACGGAGCTGAGAAGTCGAAAAACCGGAAAGACGCTTTTAGGACCCCCCCCCCTCCCATCCCTGGAATTTACACAATAAATTCCAACCCTCCAACTGAATTTGGAGAGAAGATATGAGAAGAACAAATTCGAAAAATTTTAAAAATCGTGCAAAAAATTACTTTTTTAAGACTATGCGGAGGTGAGATGGGGTTGCAAAATCGAAACTCAAAAGACGCTCATCTAGAGCTGCTACTGAATCTGCATAACAAATTTTAAGCCACTGGCTTAATTTGGAGGGGAGATATGGGAAAGAGCAACTTGAAAAATAAGAAAATTCGCTCAAGAAATACTCTTCCAGAGCTGTAAGGGGCTGAAACAGAGCGGAAAAGTTCAAACACCAGAAAGACACATTCAAGACCTCCGCTCTCCCTCCCCCTTCCCTCCTTCAATCTGCATAATAAATTTCAACTTTCCAGCTCAATTCAGAAAGGAGCTATGTGAAGGACAAATACGAAAAATAAGAAAAATTGCATAAAAAATACTTTTTTGCCGTTGAGAGGAGGTGCAATTGGGCTTAAACGTCGAAATCCCCAAAATATACACTTACAGGACCCTCACTTAATCTACGTGGTAACTTTTATCCATTCAGTTCAATTTGGAGAGTAGGACATTTGAAGGGAAAATTCTCGAAAAATAACAAAAATAACCCAAAAATATACTTTTTTATGAATGAAAGTAGTGTGTGGGGGTGAAATTGGGCTAAAAAGTCAAAACTCAAAATAGGTACATCTAGAGTCGCTGCTGAATCTACTGACCAAATTTCCACCCTCCAGCTCTTAATTTGGTTGGGATAGGGTATGGGAAGGACAAACTAAAAAGATGAAAAAACCTGCGTAAAAATACTTTTTTAGGACTGTGAGGGGGTAAAAAGGAGGCGTTGTAAGGAGATGGAAAAATTGCCCCAAAAAACTACTTTTTCAGAGTTATGCGGAGGAAGGGGAGAAGGGCGAGGGCTGAAATGGGATTGAAGTCAAAACCACATACAAAAAAAAAAACGAATTTACATACTAAATTTCCACCCTCTAGCTTAAGGGAGGGGAGGGGGAGGGAAATACGCGAGGAACCATTTTTCTAAGATCAAAAAAGAGGAAAACCACCATATCTTTCCTTCTAATTGACTTGGGAAGCTGATTTTTGAATACGATATGCAATTTTATATTCACTGTAGATTATCTCAAAAACGAATAATTTTAATAATTTCACCTCTTCAGCATCCCGTTTTCTAAATTTGGACACGACTGAATTTTGACCCGAGGTCATCTCAACTCAAAAATATCTAATCCGTTATCACTTCAAGCCTACTGCTAAAATGTGACTGATTTCGGTTGGTTTTGAGCTGAGCAAATGAATTTTTGTTTTGAGAATAAAAATAAAATATGAGTAAAGAAGAAAAAATATCAACCATAGCCAAAAATGGTCTTAGTGGGTCTTCTAGGATCCCGAAACAGATTCTGTTCTATAGAAAATCAGGCTAACAATAGTGTAAATTTCTCGTTTCGTTTTTCGATAAAATTTTTCACTACCTATTGATAGAAAAATGCAATTATTTTCAATCTCGATTATGTTTTTCCAAATAAGTCCGGAAATATGATTTCATTTTTTTATTACTAAATCGATAAAATAAATTGAAAAAAATAACCTGTAGTAAATTTTTTTGCAATAAAAAAATTACATTTTTTTCGTAAAATTTTCATCTAAATGATTCGAAAAATTCTACGAAACCTTACGCAAAGCTAAAACTACATGAAAAAAATTATTTCTTGGTATCGAATCGTTAATTAAATTTATTACTTATCTATTTTCATCATTATTGTGGGTTGATAATTTAGCTTTCAATTTCCTATTTTATTTTGCTCGTGTGATTCGTGTTTAAAATTTTCCGAAAATTATCAACACTGGTACGATCAATTTACATGAGAACGCTTAGTTATCGCGTTCCCAGTATATGGCTATTTTCATGATAAATATCCATCTCTCGAGAATCACTCATCTAAAAATAATTTCACTTATCTAAACATATACTTGCTATAAAGTTCTCTACGGGGTAACTCGAACTCGAACATATAATACGTGCCTTTTACTCAAAATATGTACCATAGCGTAGAATGATGAAAGATGATGAAAAAAAACACCATCGATAAATATCCAAGGCCAACAAAAATATACGAGTAAAATTTAAGCACGTCTTAGCTTTTACGACTCTTATATAGTCGATATGATATTATCCTTATACAAAGATACGCGAGTAGGTACATTTATATTTGCATAAAATACTGCACATACATATAAGATGAAAAAAAAAAAAAAAAAAATCAGCAACCAAAAGTCCATTTCATCTACTGTATGGTTGCTTTGTTGCTGGAGTGTGGAGAAATGGAGAATTTTTTAGCCCGTTATTTTCATTCGATTATATTACCAGAACCTAGTAACTTTTTGAGCTTGAATTAGCGTATCGATTTTAGCAAAATATTAAACAACATTTCATTTGCATTTAAGAGTATTTTTTTCATACCCCCTTTTATTCCATAAAAAGAGAAGAGATGAAAGTTGCAAAAATATTAATAACGGTGGAAGTTTTTATTTCTGCTTCAACTTTCATTTTAGTATTTTTATTTTTTTCTTAATTTAAGGAATGCATAAATAATTTTAAGGGGTAACATTAAAGAGGTACAGTACACGGATGAAATAGCATATACAGGAACAGGGTTACCACCTGTCTAATTTTTTACCGGCCCAGTCGAGTTGTTACAGTAGGTAGTTGGATACATACTATTTTGTTAAATTGTATACAGCAACTGGCAACGGTCGCTCATTGAAATGAATTCATTATTTTTTATTAGGTATTTTAATGAATGAAAATTACGATACGGGTTTGGGTTACAATGTTGGACCTATCTCGGTATGATAGTTGATATGCGCATTCCATTGATGGCCCATTAGGTAGCTTATTTTTAAAAAAAAGTTTAGCAGAATAAGCATCGCGATTCTCCCTTTAGTCTCAATATTAAATTTTTTTAAGCGACTTGTTAAACACTGGTAAATTATGATTTTTAAACATATTCACGATTTTTCATTTCATCATCACTGGAGGGAGTGGGACAATTAAAAATGTACTGGTAGCAGAGTGTGGTTTACAATTTTTTTTTTTTTAATTTCAAGTGGCTGAACTTAGTACCTAATAGTTATTTGGTTTTAGTTTCATTGATTTTTTTTCATTGTTTCAGTGACTTCATTCTCTGAAGTGAGGAGGGAGTGTTGGCATTTTATAATGACGATAGCTCTCGATTGGTTGCGATTTACATAGTTACATATCTTAGTAGTAGTATATGATGTATGCGTATGTGCATAGCTGTGTAATGAACCGATTTATAAAACAGGCTTTTTAGCCTGGGTGGTCTTTTCTTATCAAGTTTTTTCTTTTGAATTACTTTCATGGTAGCAGAGCAGGGTTTTCATGATTTTTCTGTTTTAGCTGACTCATTACCCTTTGATAATTTTTTGTTTTTAGTTTTATTGATTGTTTTTATTATTATTTCAATGACTTTTATCTATCTATAATTTTTTTATCAATTGTTAAACGAATTCTTTCAACGAATCAACGGCTTGATAGAGAGTGCTACTAGAATTGGAAATTAAATTGTACTGAAATTTTGATAATAGGGTGTAGAATATAGGCTACAGACACTAGATCTAAGATAATACATCCAACTGGTGGTTATATTGTGTGATTTTCTCAAGTTATTCCAATTTATCCCGCTGGATGGTCTTGGCTGCGTTTCAGTCGAATTTCTGTTGTGTTAATACAAATAGCATTCATCCCCATAAAATAATGCTCAATTTTGGGAGTATTCAAGACCACTCCATGAAATGTTGTCAGACTTCACGAATAATTAGAAACACTTTGAATAAAAATTCAACTACAGCGCAGCCAAGATCATCCAGGAGGATAGCTGGCATAACTCAAAAAGAAGCTACTCCCACCTAACCCCTCTGCATGCAGTTGGATGTCTTATTCAAGATCCAGTGTTTATAATATAGGCTGAAAAATTAGTTAAAATAATTTTACAAAACTTGCTAATTTTTTGATTTTTTGCATTGTAAACACGAAGCGTATCACAGAAATAATATCTGATAATATTTGAAAATGAATATAAATCTCGCGCATGCGCACTCGCATTTCATTCGATGCTTTGGAATTCATTGCTTCAAAACGACATTAGATTTTAACATTGAATTAGCACTGCATATTAGATATGTGGTTTAAGGTTTCAGGTAAATCATCATTTGTCCATAATTTTTTGTTATTAGCTTTATTTCGTAGGTAAAGTCAGGAGCAAGCGTTGGCATTCTGTAACAATGATGGCTCTTTACATGTTGTAACTGGCATATATGTGCATGAGCCTAGCTGTGTAATGAAATGATTTACAAAAATAAAAACTGTTTAGCTCCAATTATCTTTTTATTGAGTTCTCCCTTTTGGATGGTTTTCATAGTAGCAGAACATGATTTACATTTTTTTCTTTTGTTTTAGGTAACGCATCATCCTTTGATTTTGTTTTGTTATCAGTTTTATTGCATGTTTTTATTGTTTTGGTGGCTTCATTATATAAAGTCTAGAGGGAGTCTTGGCATTCTATAAGTACGATAGCTCTCTGCCTGTATTAAATAACATATCTTAGCAGTAGTATGCGATGTGTATATGTGTAGCTGTATAGTGAATTGATTTAAAAATATGAAATATTTTCAACCTCGATTGTATTTTTATCAAGTTTTCCCTTTTGGATATCTTTCATGGTAGCAGAGCGTGGTTTACATTTTTTTTTCTGTTTCAAGGAACTTGACATCCTATAATAATTTTTGTTTTTAGTTTTATACATTGTTTTTATCATTTCAGTGATTAGGGAGTGTCTGCGTTCGAGAACCCTAGAAAAGAATAAAAAGCCATAAAAACTGATCCCAAATAAACAAAGATACATTACAATCTCGCCGTTTGTGGAGTTTAAAAAAGAACAAAATTAGACTCACCACAATACTAAATTTGAGCAGAAACATCGATACCTATGCTCCCATAATCCTCACACATAAATTGATCGTCTAGTGTAGGTTCAAAAAATGTATCATTGAATAGGTTGATTTGATACGATGAGTGCATCATTAAAAACTGAAAGAAACTTAATTTCATAAATGTAAGACTTCAGTCTTTAAAAAAATGACTCGTATCAATCATTAATACTACTCTCTCAGCGTTATTCTAAGACAGTGAAACTATTAGGTTAGTACAGTTGCAGCTTCACACTAGCTACATTACACTCCATTCATCTTTGTACATTCCTTATTGAATCACGTATTGTGCTTCATGTTAATTTGGGTACTTGTAAATGAAGGAAGAATACAGGAGAAAAGAGGAGTTTTTAAAAACACTTTTCTTAATAGATCATTACCGGACAAGATTTTAATAGACAGATCATCTGCGTACCTGACACTCTAGCATCGTGTACATTATGTACACAAATGCATTTCTAACCATATAAATAAGTAGTTAAAGAATACATGTAGGTAGGTACTAGATAGATAGCTGTGTAGCGAGATGGGAAGATACCAGCAATAAAAATATTTCAAATTCATTACAATCGATGAGTATGCCATCTATTCATTCGTACTGATATTTATTATTCATCGCGCAACATTCGCAGCAGTTTATTTTTACCCTCTTCGATGAAAGCTAAAAAGCTATACAGTAGCGAATTACGTAATTGTTGAAAAAATTACGATAACCTAGCTGAACAACCAACTACTGCGATATTAGGTGAAAAATATGTACAGTAATATTTTCATATCTCGTATACGTGCGTTGATGTTGATTCGAAGGCAAATGACAAATTAGGTAGATGAGTAAGTTACATATATATGTTACATGGAAATTGAAAGAGGATACATTTTTATTTAGTGCGCACGACAAATACCTACTCAGCAGTCAGTACTCAACTACTCTACTATATGGTAAATAATACACTAAGTAAGTATACGAATAGAAAACAGGATATGACGTAATAATTGGAAAAATTTTCAAACAGTGCGGGAGGTATCTGTGTAGAATATGGTACGTTTGCCAACATATGTGTTGTGTCGCCGCATTATAGTATATTTTAATTCAGCTCTATACTTTACTTTACATCACCAATACAGCATAGTAAAAATATAGATAACGTATACTGAAGGTATTGTACGCAGCTCTAGCTATACATATACACACTGGTAAAGAGATTTTGAAAACCGAAAGAGAGCTAACTTTTAGGATATTGGTTAGCTATATACGAGTAGTAAGGTCTTGCAGCCATCAAGTAAAATTCGTGACGAGAATAGGAAAGGAACTCATCATAATAACCAAGTAGGTAGGTACACCAATATAATATCTTCGTATACGTAAAGTAGTAAGCATTGTGTAGGGTACCTTCGACTTGGTAATGATTAAAATACTCGGTACAATCGATTTGTACCAATACCTTTTCCTCCTGCAGTACTATAATATTGCAGAGCCCATGTGCAGAATGCTTATGCACGTTGTGAGCATTTAAAAGTTAGCGCAATATCTGGTAGTTACTCGTATTTTCAAATTCTGCTGTGAAATGAGAAAAGCAAAAAGAACATCGCAACAGCTGTTACGTTTCGCTCGAAACGGTATAATTATAAATACAAAAGGTTTCTCCAACTTTTGAATCGTACCTATACTTACTACGAATTAATTAACCGTTGAAAGAAATCCTATTTTTTTCCTCGACACTTCGAAACAAATGAAAATGTCACGGGAAAAAAAAGAAAATTTTCAAAATTGAAAAACTTATATAAAATACAACCATTTAAACTAATAATTCATCCTAAATGAGAGTTAAAAGTTGAAGTTGAAAATGAAATGAGGCGAGAAAAGTCAATAGACGTGTCTTGCAACTTATTCTTAAACATCATTTCTCATAATTTAATTCTACAAACAGAACTACGATATCTAATGAATATACGATGTAAATTGGAAAAACTTTTTAAACGTGTAAGGTCCACGAACTCTTGCTTTAGATCCTTTCAGTAAACTTCAATTTAAAGTGAATTAGTCGGCTGACTCTGGAGCGTGTGAAATGTTCATTTCAAATAATTAACAAATTTTATCGAATCGACAACTAAAAGTCAAACAAGATGTTAAATTAAAAACACTAACAATGAGCAAAAACCAAATTCAAAGGATGGAAATTTTGAAACAAAACTGATACTTGCGTAATAATCAGTCCCAATTCTCACAACGAACCGAAATCGCGCTGAAAAGAAGCAAAAACTCAAAACGATTCGTTTTTCAGTTTTTAGCCTGATTTTGTACGTCATATTGCCAATTAAAACCAAGCTATTGCGGTCAATCCACCAGAGGATACCAACAAAATTCGTTATGTAGTCCTAGAAGACCATTATGACCATTTTTTGATCATGTCAGATGTTTATTTTTATTTTTATTTTATATTATTCCCAAAAGGAAACATCATTTGCTCAAGTTGTTTTTTTATTCTCTTTATTTTTGTTTATTTCTTATTTTTTTTTCAGTTTATCCCTCAGAAATTTAAAAATTATTTGCTCATTTCAATACCGACGAAAATCAATCAAATTTGGAAAATAGGCTTAAATTGGTGGCGGTTTAGATATTCTGGAGTAGGGTCAGAATTCAGTTATGCCCAAATTTGGAGGAGGCGTGCTGAGGGGTTCAAATCGCAAGAGCGTCCCTTCTTGAACCAATTGATAAGCAATCCAAAGTTGTATAACACAATCAAAAAATCAACCTTCTAGGTCAATTAGGAGAGGAGATATGAAGGGGTTTCTCCTTATCAATCTTGAAAAAGATCTGTTCCTCCCCTAAGTTCCCTCCAAATTGAGCTAGGAAATGAAACTTGGTATGAAAACTCAGCAGGGATCATAGATATTGCTTTTGATTTTCCAGCCTCATTGCACCCCCTATCAGCCCCGAAAATGAAGTTTTCTGCTGAATTTTCTTCATGTTTTAAGATTGTCCCTCCCCTACCTCCCCGCCAAATTCAACTAGGAGGTTGAAATTTGGTGCGTAGGGCCCTAGGTCTAGACTTGGTCAGTTTTTCCAATTTTTTGCGATTTCTCGAAATACTGGAGGCCTTATTCAACTGCTGCATGCAAGTGGGAGCATTTTCAAAAATTCATGGAAATTTGGATAAGTAATGATGGTTTCTAAACTACAGAAAGGTGCCTTTTGTAAGTCTCAGTCAAGGATTGGGTGGACAACAAAGTGGCCTTGGTGGTCAAGGTTTCGGAGGACAAGGTTTAGGCAGTCAAGGACTTGGTGGTCAAGGTTTAGGTGGTTAAGGTTTAAGTCGACTTTTCAGCCCCCAATCAAACCCTTCCTATCCGTACCAATAATTAGAAATCCATAATCATAATATCTCACAAAAATCAGCATGAAAAAGCTTTATTCTCAATTTTTCCCACGAAACTAAAAATTATTTGCTTTGGGCAATTGACTTGATCTGACTGCGGATTAGATATGGTTGAGTGGGGATAGCCTTGATTTAAAATTCAGTGATTCCCAACAAAGGGGGGGGGAGTGCTAAAGAGGCACAAAAGGTAAAAATTGCCCCTTTTTAAGCTAATTGATAGAGAATCAAATATTGTATAACATACTCAAAAATCAGCTTGCTAGGTCAATTAGAAGGGAAGATATCGGGGACTTTCCCCTTTTTTGACCTAGAACAAAGATTGTCCCATCCAAATCTCTCTTCCAAATTGAGTTAGGAGATTGAAATTTAGCATGCATAATCTAGATGTTCCAGTTGGGAGTTTTGACTTTTCAGTCCCACTTCAGCCCTTCACAGCCTTGAAAAGTAGTTGTTTGCATAATTTTTCTCTTTTTTCAAATTTGCCCTTCCCATATCTCGCCTTCAGTTTGAGCTGGGAAGTTGAAATTTGGTATGTAGATATAGTAGGGGTTTTACGTACACGTTTTGGAGGTTTCAATTTTTCAGCCCCACTGTACCTGTTAACAACTCCAAAAAAAGGATAGTTTTTTGGTGGTGTTTCTTATTTTTTGAGTTTGTCCCACACATTTCCCCTTTCCAAATTGATTTGAGCAATTGAAATTCAGAATGTACATTTCGTAAGGGTTCTAACGGTGTCTGCTGGGAGTTATGACTTATCAGTCTAATTTCAGCCTCAAAAAGCTGTTTTCGACATAATTTTTCTTATTTTTCGAAATTGTACTTCCCATATCTTCTCTCCAAATTGAGCCAGGAGGTTGAAATTTGTTATGAAGATTTATCAAGGGTTCTAGGCTTTTAACTTTTTAGTCCAACTGCACCTACTCGCAGCCTCAAAAAAAGGTTGAGGGGGGGGGGGTTATTTTTTGATTTTTTTTTTTCCACGCATATTACCCCTCCAAATTGAGCCAGGGGGTTGAAATTTTACAGACAGATTTGGTACAAGTTCTAAATGCGCCTTTTGGGGGTTTAAACTTTTTAGCCTTTTTGGTCCTTCTTATGACCCCAAAAAATGTGGTTTTATTGATGGTTTTTCCCAGTTTTTTAGTTTGTTCTTCACTTACATCCCATCCAAATTCAGTTAGACGGTTGAAATGTTGCATGTACACTTGGTAGGGGCCCTACATATCAGTTTTGATTGTTTCAGCTGTGCACTGTAATACAGACTTCAAAAAAAAAAAAATTTTGCAACGCTATTCTTTCCTTTTTTCATCAATGAACAATTGCCCTATTTTCCTATCCTCTAGCTCAAAAAGCAACGATTACGATGTTTTCTTTTTTGTAATTTCCACTAGTCTCAATCTATTTTAAAATCGTGTTCTATGTTATTTCTTCAATCAGCCAGCACCGAAACAACCCTCATAATCAAATCTAAGCAACTTTTGGTAGATATCAAATCGAATAAAAAAAATCTCCACTTCCAAGAAAAGAAACAAAATAAAATGATGGTAAAAAAAAAAAAAAACGACCAATACTTCAAAATAAAATTCCACCAAAAGTGCATCCCAATATAAGTTCAATAAATATACAAAGTCGATTAAAACATCAAGTACGAAGGCTAAATACGAATAATTACGAGATAAAGTAACGAGTATTCTCAAAACAACTGATAAACCGAGCACACACACACATAACACAGCATAACGGTGTTGATAAGTTAAATATATTCTCGATAAGGTACCCAGCTGATAAATGTATTTATTTTTCAAGTATGTGTGTGTGTGTGTATTTCAACATTTATTCGACAAACGTTTTCCCATCTAATCAAGATACCAGACTCGTTAGACTGTAAAACGTAAAAAGAGCCAAGAGAGTACAGCCACATCATAACGGTCATATATAAGAATACCTACTCTTACCAACAAAGTGCTGTGCAGAGGCAGTTGTAAAGGACAAGGCGAAAAGTACGAAACGCATCAAACGCAAGCAAAACAAGCTATATGAACCGTAACGCGTGTCGATCTTGACTTTTTGAGTACTTCCTTATGACAACGACTATGGCAGCGGCAATAGCTAAATTCGCTCAAACCATGGGATCGAGAAAGTGTACAGAATACAGACGAAGACGAACGCCGCCATCGCCATCACCATCACCATCGGTACCGGTACCGTATTAAAACATCTTCGAATAAGGTTACTGGTGCTTGGCTATGGTGGCTCGGTCGCGTCTCGTCGTCGCTTCCAGTCACACACAGTCAAAGTCAAAGCCAACAACCAGTTGTGCTATAGATGGTGGTGTTGGTGGTGGTGGTGGTGGTGATGATGATGATGATGGTGCCTGGCCACAGCGCACTATGCACAACAGGCAACGATCACGTAATGGTTAAAAATGCGCGGTTATGGAAGTCTCTTCGCTGCCCTCTGCTTTGTGGCATCTAATCGGCGACGTACATGCATAAGTCGAAGTGGTTCATCGAACGTTTCGATTCTTCAACAAATACCGAGAAGCTGAAAACGATGAACGAGAGACGTCGTAGAACAGGCACACTAGAAAAACCACCGTTGCCATCGTCGACCCATCATCATCATCATCATCGTCGTCGTCGTAGTCGTCGTCTTCGTTCATCGTACATACTATTGCACTGCTATAGGCATAAACGCAGCAGGCAAGGGGCGAGGGGCTAAGCTATTCGATCCGAGAATCGTGTTTTAATTCTATTTAACAGCGTACACAGTAATTAATACGAAACTTGATGTAAAAGGAGCTAACTAAAGTAAAGAGAGAGAGACAGAGAGAGAGAGAGAAAAATCGTTCCACAAATACTACCACGTCATCATAGTTGATATAGCTGAGTGCCTACTATCAATCGAAAATCCATTTAGAAAAAAATAACAATCGCTTTGTTTATTTTATTCGGCATCGTTGTGGCGTTCGGTTAAATCGTCCTAAATTTACCTATATTGAAAAAAAAAAAAAATTCATTACGTAATGAAAACAATTGTACCCAGAACAACGACCAAGACACGGTTTCCTTATTATACACATTTTTTTTTTTTCGTATTATTTTTCTTAGCACCATTATCCCTCCTACCTGCTGTCTTCTTTTGTGTAGTCTCCCATGGCGCCGCACACGCGTAAAAAAGCGAGCTTATTGCGTGTAAAATATGGCGAATCATTATGGATGCGCCATCGCCATCGTTAACTTCAGTCGAAAAAAAAAATTACACGCTCGTGTCGGATGAGTAGGAAAGACAGAGAGAGAGAGAAAGAGAAAAAAAACCCCTATGAGAAATTGAGAATAGCACATAACAAGTAACAACCATGTCTCATGTACGAGTAGGTCTGTACATATGACACGATGCGCACGTTACCACTTATATTATACATATACATGGCTTTAGAGTAATATACTTAGCTGCTCGCGAATAAATTTTATTTTCAGTATTTTTTCGTTCTTTCGTCTTTGACGAAGGCTTCAAGTAGGTAGTAGGTAGAGAGAGGGAGAGGGAGAGAGAGGTGCATTTACACATTTATATACGAACGATGATTATATAATAAGTGGCCAAAAAGACCAGAGTGTAACGACCATTAAATTTTTTCTCTCGCGAGTTCTGTAGTCTAAATATTGTAGTAGTAGTAGGTACTTGCAACGAGAATGCATTCGAGTAAAATTTTTTGCATAGCAAGAGTCTTTGACCTTTTACATTTCGTGTATGAATTTTTTTTTTTTTCTCGTTCGAACATGTACATACATAGATAGAGAGGTATAACGATTAACGAAGAAATTATCATTGGTCGAATTTCATTGTAGATGTACCCTGAATACGGTTGAAAGTTCAATACGTGATTTGAGCCGAGCGATAAAAATCGTATTTATTAGAAACTCGAGTCGTCGCGTCGATGAAACGTTCATACTATTAAAGTACCTACGTTCATTTGCACTAATGTGGAAATTCTACTTTTCTCTGTACATATACTTAGAAAACCATAGAGAGGTACGCTGATGCTTGGATAAATATGTACGCTATACGAAGGTACTTACTTTCTCGCAAAAACTACTATTTACTATTTACCCGAATGCGGGCAAAAGTATACGTACGATAAATTACAAACTCAAACATCTCTATCGCTGATTTTGAGCTTAAAATGTGCAGATAGATAAGAGGTACTTAATGGCATTCTGCATTGATAAGTTGGATTGGTATTTGATACGATGGTGTAAAAGAGAATTTTTCACAGCGATGCAATGACTCATACGTAATAGTATTTTCCAAATAATTCATTATCATTAGTGCAGTATTAAATGGAAATTATCAATTTCTTTTTCCAACCGTGCCATTTATACGTATGCGATATTCGCGTAATCGACAATTAATCACCAATAACGTGAAATTACGAAAGATGCACTTTGCTAACTGTATGATTCACTGATATTGGCAGACTTTGAAATTTTACAGTAGCTGATGGTTATTTCCAAGCCTTGAGGGCCGAACGCAAAGAACAGAACGAAACGGAGAGAACAAAACGATTTTAAAAAGATAGAAGAGTATGGGAACGAAACACTCGTAGGAACAGAACAAAACGAATTCCTTGAAATAGTTGGAGGGATCAGATCGGAAAGAGCAAAATCTAATTACCAATTTTGAAATTTTACAGAAGCTGATGATTATTTCCAAGGCTTGAGAGGGGAACACAAAGAACAGTACGAAACGAAGAGAACAAAACAATTTTAAAAAGATAGAAACTGATGGGAACGAAACACTCGTAGGAACAGAACAGAACGAATTCCTTGAAATAGTTGGAGGAATCAGATCAGAAAGAGCAATATCTAATTGCAGATTTTGAAATTTTACAGAAGCTGATGATTATTTCCAAGGCTTGAGAGGGGAACACAAAGAACAGAACAAAACGGAGAGAACAAAATTATTTTAAAAATATAGAAACGTATGGGAACGAAACACTCTTCACTTGAGAACGAACAATACACTTTTGGAACGAAAAAAAAATTGAACGAAAAAATGTGAGAACAAATGGAAACAAATCAATTGGGAAAAACTCAGAAAAAGTGCGGCAAATTCAACGATTCAAAGGTATAATTTCTAACGAAGTTGAATTTACCCCTTTGACCGACTGTAAGCTGCAAATTAGAGGTTAATTAACCATTGTATCGTTGGAAATTTGAATCATCTGTGAAGATAGGAACAGAACAGAACGAAATCCTTGAAATAGTTGGAGGGATCAGATCGGAAAGAGCAAAATCGAATTATTTCCAACAAGAGAGAAGAACGATTAAGATAGATACATCAATGTTTTTTTGAAATTTGGGAGCGGAATGGAACGAAATAATCGTTTCGGTCTCAAGCCTTGGATATTTCCAGTGTTGCAAGTACGAAACGAGAACAAGAACGAAAAACGCGTTTGAACGTGTTTTTCATGAGAACGAGAATGGACAACTTGAGATTCTTGAAGAGCAAGGAAAGAACAAAGGTGAATGTTTCAAAAGAACGAATAAATTTTCTTACGTTCTTCGTTCTTCAGTTAATTTTTTTGTAATGTATTTGCCACAATTTTGCATGCCTAAAACCAATTTTTATTTTTTTGGGGTTGTGAGAGGGTGCAATAGAGCTAAAAAGTTGGAACTCTCAAAAAGCACATCTAGGGTCCCAACCCAATGTACATTTCAAATTTCAACTTCCAAGCTCATTTGGGTGGGGAGATAGGGAAGGAACAGCCTTTTTTTAAGGTCAAAAAAAGGGAAAATCCTTATATCTCTCCTCCTAATTGATTTAGGAAGTTGATTTTTGGTTATATTATACAACTTTTGATTCTTTGTCAATTGGCTTAAAAAGAGAAAATTTTTGCATTTTTGACATCTCAGCACCTCCTCCCTAAAATTTGGATATGCCTGAATTTTGACCAAGTTCATTCCCACTCATATATATTTAATTCGCTGCCAAACTGAGTCGATCGACCGGATTGGAGCGATTTTGGTTGATAATGAGCGGAGTAAATGATTTTAATATTCAAAAAAAATAAATAAATAAAAATAAATATCTAAAATCGCTAAAAAAAAAGTCTTAATGATATTTTAGTACCCTAAAACAAATTTTGTTGATACCCCCCCTCCATCGCCTGTTGGTTGTAAGACTGAAATAGCCAGGTTTTAATTGTCAATATGACATAGAAAATTAGACTAAAAAAAGAGTGGGAACGGGAACGAGAACGAGAATGCCAGGAAAAGGCAGTGTTGTAAGAACGCGTCTTCTTCCGTTCTTGAAGAACGCGTTCTCGTTCTGAAGAGTTCCAACTTCGTTCTTTTCAAGAGCGTTCATTATCTTCACTTCGTTCAATAAGCGTTCCTATTCGTTCTTTCCTTGACGTTCTCGTTCTCGTTCCAGTTTCCATTCCTACTCTTTTTTTAGCCTGATTTTCTATGTCATTTTGCCAATTAAAACTGGACTATTATAGTGTATCGACCAACAGTGGATTGGGTGGGGGGGGGGAGTATCAACTAAATCTTTTTTACATTGTCGTTCAAATAGTATTTCCTCATTTCAATGGGACGTCCTCGATTGCAAAAGATGACGATGATAAATAGGAATTCTCGATTGAATGAGGCGTATCCTTTTCAATTGAGCGTGTCCTTCTGCTTCATCAGCACACCTTGTTCATCCTAGGATATCCTATTCAACCGAGGATTCTTTTTCAACTGAGGACACCCTCCTTCTCTATCACCCAGGACATTCCATTCAATTGTGGATGTCCTATTTAATCAAGGACATCCTATTCAACCGAGGACATTCTATTCAAATGAGGACGCGCTATTTGAACAAGAACCTCCTCCTCTTATTCAATCTATTACATCGAACAGTCTTTTTTACTAGTCAAAAAAAGGGGAAAACTCCATATATCCCTTCCTAATTAACGTAGGATTTTCATTTCCCATATACGGTGAGTATCAATCATGTACCTACCAGAGACCAGCATTAGCACAAGTGAGTTAAAATGACCCAAGTGTTTGACTCATCTAAGAACAAATAGAAAAAGTTGATCGATTTTGTGCTAAAATTCTCAATCACAAAAAATATTTCTACCAATTTCTGATTGTTTTGAATCACCATCCCTTCAAATTTTGAATTAGGCAACTTGTTCATGTGACCATTTTTACTCATTTCGTTGATCCCAATCCTCATCTTATATTTGAAAAAATATGAAATCATGAAATTACTACAGTACCACTTTTTCAACTACATGTATTTTAGCTTTCACCAAAAATATTGATCAAAAGTCATCTGGTTAGGGGGAAGGGTGAGGTAATAAAAAAGTTATCGTGGGTAGGTTTTTACGCCAATTTTTCTTTTTCAACCGATTTCTATCAAAGTTGGTATGAAAGTCAGTAAGTATGTATTAAGGAGAGCGTTGTAAAACTTTTAAAAATTTTTGGCATCCTAAACATGACCTTAAAATAAACTATGAAAACTTGGTAGGACTTATAGGACCCCCTTTTTCAGCTGGAAACTAGAGAAAATAAACAATTCATAGAATTTTTTCAAATTTCTTAAATTGCTGGATCTCGAAAGGGAAAACCCTGTTTTGAGGGCTGTAGAAGGGGCCAACGTCCTTCAAAAAATTTGAAAATATTCTTATCAGTGTAAAATATTTCCAACAATACGCGAATATTTTTTCGAGTTGTCAGCTCAAAAACAGGGCTCTCTACTTCTAGTTTTAGATTTCCGTTATTCCAAATTGTTCGTAGAAAAAAGGAATTACTTATTTTTCAACAACTCCCAATCAACAATATAGTCTTTAAATATCTATTGAAATTTTTGCCAATTATCTAATTAGTGACTACTTCTTAGGCTTTCTGGGGAAAAAAATCAAATGAAAATGATAATTAGGTAAACTTTAGGTACTTGATAATAATGAAAAATACAACGATCCCAATATTACAAATTTATTACCCAACCAACAATTGCATCCACACTACGAAGCATAATAAATAAATAATTACTGCATCACCAGTTAAAAATGAAATTTTCAATTGCAAAATACCAGTAAGAATATCTCGCTTCAAATATTACAAAATATAATAATTTATTTTCATATAAATTGCACTCTTGCGACTTGCCAGCAACATTTCCAACATCAATACCTATGTTTATACTCGTACTTTTGTACAACTTCAAACTCGTGTCGAAACAATCACCCAATCGTATCAATTTTCATTTAATTACCACATTCTTTCTGTGCAGTACACAAAAATTCACGAAGAAATAAGTAAATACACAGGTACACACATACGTTCTCAACATGACTAATTCGAAAACAACAAAAAAGAAAACCAAACAAAGAACCGTACTTAGCCCACCTCTACTGAAATCCAAGTAGGTACATTAATAATGAAAATGACCACTTGAAAGGATAAAAAGTTTACTCGTGTAACTGATGTAGTATGCGTATAGGAACAATATCAGTGGTAATTCTCACGTTGGTTGGTATAGCGAGTAAGCAAAGCATACAGTATGATGGCGTGTTAAATGACTTTAATGAGGTACCAGTAAAACGCTGCTTCTGTTTAGTGAATACTTGAGATAAGTCGCATTTAATTACACCAACGTTAATTGCTCACCATGGGCAAATAATATCTTCAATGGTACGTAAATTTATCAAGTAATTACGTAATTACTTGGTAATAATATGGGTACATTTGAATGGCCGAATGTTTAATCTAGGTGACCCTTGTATTTTTAAAAGAATATACCTACTTACAAAAATCAGTGACCTAAAAGCGGAAAAAATCAAAGTTTTCGAATTTCAATGCCCATTATTTTTTTTATTTTTCATTTTATTTAATGTCACGAGGTTCGAAGAAGTACATGAGTGATGATGACCTTGGGTCAAAATTCAGTTATCCATAAATTTGAGGAAGGGGATACTGGATGGCTAAGATGGCAAAAATTGTTCGTTATTGGACCAATCAATAGGAAATCAAAATTAATCTAAATTTACGAAAAAATACTGCAAATAAATGAAAATTGAACCAAAAAATGAAAAAAAAAAAAAAAAAACGTTAAAAATCAAAAATTGGGTAAAACATTTAAAAAAAGACCTGAAAAATGTATAAAATTAATCGTAAATAATGGAAAACTGAAAAAAATTCTAGAAAATCATCTAAAATTGTGTGAAAACTCCATAAAAATACGTTTAAAAAATACAGAAAATTGATCAAAAATTACAAAAAAATGTTGAAAAATAGTGAAAATTTACCCAAATTATGAACAAAATTGTTAAAACTTTTTAAAAATTATCAAAAAAATTCAAAAATATAAGTAAAAAAATCATAAAATTGATGAAATATCACAAAAACTGAAAAATAACCTAAAATACTAAAAAAAATTTGTCAATTGGGTAAAACACTTCCGACAATACGTAAAAAATACAAAAAATTGATAGAAAAATCTAGAAATAATGCTGAAAAGTAGGCTAAAATACAGAAAGAAACCGACAAAAAAATCAAAAATCGGGTAAAAATTTGACCAAGATGAGTAAAAAATCCAGATAATTGATCGAAAATCAAGAATAATTTTTTTTACATTTGTCAAAATTAGGACTAAAGTGGTTTTTTTCTCTTTCTTCAGGTCAATTTTTTCACACTCTTCAACATTGTCACATAATTTCTGTACAATCTCCGTTTTTGTCAAATTTTTGTTGACGATTTTTTTCATATTTCTGATCAATTTTCACTTATTTTTTAACATTTTCTGGTAATTGTGACACCTTTAGGCACCTTTTATTTCATTTCGCCAAATTTCGGTCCATTTTTCAATGATTTTTAACGATTTTTGGTAAATTTTCACATCATTATCAACATAAACTTCGCCATTTTCGATGAATTTCCGGCATTTTTTATAGCATTTTAGTCAATTTTTTAATCATTTTTTAATCTTTTTCAACAATTTTTTTTTACTACAGATGAATTTTCACATAATTTTCAACATTTTTAACCCATCTTTTTCAAATTTTTACAAAATTTTCAACGACTTTCAGCGATTTTTTTTGTTAATTTTCACATATTTTTCAACAATACTTCGACCTTTTGATTAATTTTATGTATTTTTTACACAGTATTGTAAATTTGTTATACAATTTTCATATATTTTGTAGCATTTTTCGGGGTAAGGGGGGAGGACCACCCCTATAAAATGTTGAAATTTTCTCAATTCGAAATTCGGTTTCAGAAAAACATTGCTGAAAGTGTCAAAAAATAAACATACTCAGTTTTGTCCCTTTTTTGGGAGAAGAAGTGTTGAGGGCCCAAAAACAAAAATTGTTTCTTTTTGAGTCAACCGATAGACGATCCAAAGTTGTATACCATATGCAAAAATTAACCTCCTACGTCAATTAGCAGGGGAGATATGAGAGCTTTCCCCTTTTTGAGCTTGAAAATGGGCTGTTCCTCTCCCATCCTCCCACCGAAATGAGCTAGGCAGGTGAAATTTGGCGTGTACATTCAGTAGCAGCCTTAAATTTGCCTTGGGGGTGTTCCGGCTTTTCAGCTCCATTGCACCCCCTCACAGACCCAAAAATGTGGTTTTTTGGTCATATTTTCTCATTTTTTGTTTTTTGAGTTTTTTCCTCGCATAATTCCCCTCCAAATACAGCTAGAAAGTTGAAATTTGGTATATACATTCAGTAGGGACCACAGATGTGACTTTTGGGGGTCTCGACTTTTTAACCCCGTTTTCATCCTCTCGCAGTGCCGAATATTTGAATTATTGGTCGTTTTTTATTTTTTAAGTTTGTTTCTCGTATAACTCCCCTACAAATTGTGCTAGGAACTTGAAATTAGGTATGTACATTCAGTAGGGACTCAGTCTGGGAGTGGATTAGATAAATATGAGTGAGGATGAACTAGGGTCAAAATTCAGTTTTGCCCCTTTTTGGAGGAGCGGCGTACTGAGTAGTCAAAAACGCAAAAATTTTTCTTTTCGAGCCAATTAATAGAGAATTCAAAGTTGTAAAACGTATCCAAAAATCAACCATCTAGGTTAATTAGGAGGGGAGAGATGGAAGTTTTTCTCTTTTTTGACCTTGAAAAAAGAGCTGTTGCTCTCCTATCTCACCACCAAATTAAGCCAAGAAGTTGAAATTTGGTATGTACATTTAGTTGGGGCCCTACATGTGTCTTTTGAGTGTCTCTACTTTTCAGCCCCTTTTCACCCTATGAGAAACCCATAAAGGTGGTTTTTTCTTTCTTTTTTTTGAGTTTGTTTCTCGCATAACTCCCCGCCAAATTGATCTAGGTAGTGGGTCTCGACTTTTCGGCCCAATTTCAGCCCCATTTCACCCCCTCGCAGCCCCAAAAAGTAGTTTTTTTGGTCGTTTGTTCTAATTTTTTTAATTTATTCCTCGTATAACTCCCCTCCGATCGGTGATAGGAAGTTGAAATTTAGTACGTACATTCAGTGTAAGCCCTACATGTGTCCTTAGGGGGTTTCGACTTATTAGTACGATGCACCTTTTTGCTTTTCAATTGCGAAATGAATGTTTCAACCAGGTATTCAAGAGTAAATAAGTTACATTTCTCTTGGACAAATACGCACATGTGTATGTTTCAAGGCACCACACCACACCACAACACACCAATACCATATTCACTCACATCAACGTCCAGCATAAATCGAAGAACAGACCAGGTCCGAGACCTTGAAAGCAGTCACCTTCGTAATAAATTAAATGGCCATTAAACGGCCCGCAGGTTCAACATTGTTGCTGTCACTATTCGTGTACGTCTACAATGATGCATTTGCTGCGTGTCAAATTTTTCCTCCCTCGTCGTCATCGTCGTCATCGTCATCATCACCATCATCACCATCATCACCATCATCATCTCGATCATCATCGAGAACTACTCATGCAACGCCGACAGCGGTGATCGTTGCATTCGCGTTCGCGACCGGATATTATGTTTGCTGTTACCTTAAAAAGGTCTCAATCAACGTCATCTCAAATGAGTATAAAACTCCATATTTATTAACGCTTTTCCTTATCTCGTTGTATAGCTATTTTGTTCGGCGCGCCGATCGAATAAACATTAACAGGAAACGACAGGCTACGAGCAGAAATATCCACCAATTGATTACCGCAACCACTACCATAGGCAACAACTTATTCCTAGCATTATAGTACTGTGTCGATATAGCACTATAGCTCGTGTATATGTAATGGATATCTACAATGTAGTCGAGTATTCAATTTGTTTCGTTTTATTTATTTAATTATTTTCAGGTATGCAAGCAAATACCTACTCACATATCAGATACAATGTATATGAGGAGGTAATTAAGTACGTAAACGAATATATCGGTATGCGTATGTGATGTGTTACACAGACATATTTATACCTCAACTTGATAATAAAGTATTCATAATTTATGCTATGTACGGTAGGTGTATCTGCATATACATACATTGTATACGCTCAACGTAATCTTTTCTGCTTTATATGTATTTGTTCCGGTGTGTCACTGGCCGCTGATGTCAATATATTAAAGTTGCACTCGGTTTTGTTGGTATGTGGAATTGTGGATGTAAGTAGTAAGTACATACGAGTACATACATAACGAGACCTAATAGTCTACTCGTATTATTTACCTAACATTTCTATACATGTAAACTACCTGCCTAAATAACTTGGATTATTTTTCTAGACGAATTTCTTAATAGAATTCTTGTCTATTACAGTCATTTTACGATATGGTATGAAAAGGAGAACAGGAAACGCAATTCAATCATTTTTATACCAGTCTAAACTTTTTTCTATTACATACGAGGTTCTAGATCGATCACAATCGCTCAAATTCGATTATTTGAAGACTGACAGAAAAATTCAGAGTGCGAATCACCTTTGGACCCCTCCCCCCTTCAAGTCTGAACTTATAATAATGTTATTACAGATTAGTTCAGGTTAAGTCAACGTTCGAAGTACCTTCAAGGGTTAGAAGTTGATGTACGATTGAAATATTAAAAATTATGAAAAGAAATGTCACAAATTACAATCAAATGCTTACAAACTTCTTAAAAGCATAACGAAAATCTCAATTATATCGCGAACCATTGATCTAATCAAAAATTCTCAAGATACATTATCGGTGGGAAATTTAATTTTATACAATTTAGGTTATCATGAAGTTTTACATAGGAGGGACTATTATCGCTTAAATGGCCCAAAACATGTTTCACAAGCATTTTAAAATCACAAATTCGGGAACTTTTCAAGAAATTTGAACAAGTCGATAATCAGCTGGTCTTTAATGCGAAAGTAAACTGTTCAACGTAAAGTTCAGCATCTTAAATCATGTCTTTTTAGTACTACAGGTTCCAAAGGAATTTTTTTTTTCAAGGTGCAAGAATAAAAAATCGCTTTTTAGCCTGATTTTCTATGTTTTATACATTGCCAATGAAAACCTACCAAAATTTCGGACCATTGACCATCATCGGATGAGGAAGGAGGGTATCAACGAAATCCGTTTTGGGTCCATGGCAAACCACCGTGACCATTTTTGCTCAAGTCAGATATTTATTTTTATTATTTTTATTTTTTTATTGTTTATTACCCTTCCTCCTACCACGAAAGTAAAAATTATTTGCTCAGCTCGATATCGACCAAAATCGATCAAATTTGAAAAATAGACCTAGATTAGCGGCGAATTTCGTATTCTGGAGTGAGGTTGACCTCGCGTCAAAATTCAATCATGCCCAAATTTGCAGGAGGAAGGGGGGGGGGGTGCCGAAAGACTAAAATTGAAAAACTTGTTCCTTAACCCTAGACTAGTCGCACCATTGGTCGAAAGTTCCGCAAGTGGCTTTTAATCGCCCCCTGGTCAAAAGTTCCAAATTCATTCAAACTGGTCGCATCCTGGTCGAATGTTCCAACCGGAAGATTCGACTAGGGTGCGACCAGATTACCCCCTAGATCAATTAGGAGGGGAGATAATGAGGTTTTTTCCCTTCTGAACTTTAAGAAGAGCTGTTCCTCCCCTATTTCTTTTTTAAATTGAGCAAAGAAGTTGAAATTTGGTATATACACCGAGTGGTAGCCATAAATGTGCATTTTGAGGGTTTCGAGTTTTCAGCCTCTTTGCAACCCCTCTCAGTGCCAAAAAATGCCTTTTTTGGCTGGTTTTTCTTATACTTTTGAATTCTTTTCTCGCATAACTCCTCTTCAAATTGAACAAGGAAGTTGAAACTTGGTATGCAGATTTAGTACAGGTTTTAGATTTGCCTGGGGGGAGGGGTAAGTTTTTTAAATTTTTCTTTACTTTTCAGAGGATACAAAATTATGCTTAAAAATAGGAAAAAATCGTTTACTTTGATTTTTTTGAGATAAGGTTGTAAAAATACCAAATTTTGTCATTTCTGATGTAAAAAATCATTTTATTTTTTGTTTTCTCCTTCCCTCCCCCCTCACCAAATCAGAATATACGATTTTGTTCACTAGTATATAATTATAGTTTCGGGCACCCTGAGAAGCAAAAATCGATCAAATTTCAACTTCCAAGCTAAATTAGGAGCGGAGATATGCCTAGGACAAACTCAAAAACTAAGAAGAGCCGCTCCAAAAAACACTTTTTCGAAGCTGGGAGTGGGTGTAATGGGTCTAAAAAAATCCATCTCCCAAAAAGTACATCTATGGCCTCTACTAAGCCTACATACCCAATTTAAACTTCGTATCTTGATTTAATGGGAAGATAGGGGAGAAAAAGCCTATTTTCAAGCTCAAAAAGGCGGAACCTGCCCCCTCCCATTTCCCCTTCTAATTGACCTAGGAAGTTGATTTTTGAATATGTCATACAACTTTTAATTCTATATCGACTGGCCCAATAAAAAACGATTTTTGCTATTTTTGACCATCAGCACCCCCTCCCCAAAATTTGGGCATAATTGAATTTTGACCCGGAGTCATCCTCACTCAAAAGTATGAAATTCGCCGATAATACAAATTTACCGTCTAAATTTGACCGATTTTAGTCGGTATCGAGCTGAGCAAATAATTTTTAGCTTCGAAGAAAAAAAATGAAAAAATGAATAAAAAAGAGTACATTATCTCATATGGCCAAAAATGATTTGAATGGTCTTCTAGGGCCCCAAAACAGATTTCGTTGGTACCTCTGCCGTCCGGCGTGGGTTGATAATCAGTAGTAGCCTGGTTTCCATTAATAATATGACATATAAAATTAGTTTAAAAAAGTATAAATAGGCTGAAAAAAAAAAAACATATTTCTTCCTCATCACTGATAAGAGAGGAGGAGGGAGTGCAATGAGAGCTAAAAAGTCAACGGCACAAAAAGACACATCTATGACTCCAACTCAGCGTACATAGCAAATTTCAACTTCCCAGCTCAATTTGGAGAGAACATAAGGCAGGAACAGCCCTCCTATTTCTAGTTCAAAAAGGGGAAAATCCCTTCATATCTCCCCTCCTAATTAATCTAGGGTACTGATTTTTCGATATACAATACAACCAAAGATTGCCTATCGATTGGCTCAAAAAGGGACAATTTTTGCGATTTTAGCCCCTCAGCACCCCTCTCTTAAGTCTGGACACCACTTCATTTGAACCCAAAATTATGCCTACTCCAGAATATCAAATCCGCCGCCATTTGAAGCCTATTTCCAAAATTTTATTGCTTTTGGTCGATATCGAGCCGAGTAAATGATTTTTAGTTTCGGGGCGAAAAAAATTAAAATTATAATTAATATCTAACGTGGCCAAAAATGGTCGTAATGGTCTTCTAGGATCCCAAAACGAGTTTCCTTGATACACCCCCTCCCCCCGCTCATCCGCCGTACGTCGATGAACCGAGATAGCCTGGTTTTCATTCACAATATGACACAGAAAATCAGGTTAAAAATGATAAACTGCTTTTTAGGGTCTAAAATAAATAGAATACGTACATATGTTCGCTTCGATAAATTTTTTTTTTCAGGAATGCATATTTTCAATTCTTCAACGAATTTATTTTAAAAAACGTAATAAAACGACTATTTTCAAGTGCCACGGAAAAATCAGCTGTCGGAGTAAAAGCGAAATATTGCATTTAATCGTCTAAAATTCATGTCCTACGTACATTTCGGGAGGGCGTTTCTCAAAAAAATTTTCCATCATACTCGCCAAAAACAATGATAATTTTCGGTATAAATATGTGTCATATGTTATAACTCCATTTTTGGAAAAAAAATTTCAAAAAACATTTTTCTTCGATTTTTTTGAAAATGTTTGAAAATTAGTAAACTATTGAGTCAATTTTGCAAGTTGAAAAAAATAGATTTAGAAAGCTGAAATTTTTATCACATCGTTACGAGGTCATCAGCTATTGTAACGCCACCGTTCGCAGATTTCCAAAAAAAAAAAAAAGCTCTACCCACCCTACCTATCAGCCAAATATATGTGTACTCGTTACTCGTAATTATGTGCTGCATTATTACAATTTTCTTTCAAGAATAATTTATTTCATTCATTCGTGGAATTGCTGAGTTAGTAGTCTAAGTACTTCCGTACAATTACCAAGAAGATCGATAAATTCGCTAATTGAAAATTTTTTCCATAAAATTCATAATTAAATACGTATGTACATACATACAGTAAGTGCATTGCAGACATAATTATTCTACGTAAGTAGTACACGCATAATATCTCCTCCACGAATGCAAATACCATTACACATCTTTTACCAATCAGTGGTAAAAAAAACTAAAATTTCACTCATATTCGTAGCTCTATCTGCTGTTTCTCGTTTAAAACAATGAGTCATCCGTAGATTCGTAATCGAATAGTGCGAAAGAAAAAATTGAATTTTCAACGAGAACACGGTACGGCGCAACATTAGTCAGTATAACTAAATAAATACATAGGCTATATAAGCTATAAACCATACAACAGTATGCCACAGGAGGCACCCATAAGATCATACAGCTGACGTCATGTTAAACAGAGGCGAACACCGATGACGTGTCAAGCATTAGTAATTGTTGCCGTCTACTGGCACTGTCTCTAATGTGAATGTGATGCGGTGTACTACTACTAATCCTAAGTAGTAAATGTTCGCGACGAGCTAGTCACGAAAATTATTTTCGGCCGATTACGTCCCATGTTCCATGCGGAAAAAGGTTTCGTTTACTTAAATGCCACCTAATGACTGTTTTCATTTATTACTCGTACATTCGCGTTCGTTGTTAGTCACATTTTATCACGTGCCACGAATCGACGAATCTGATAAATATACAAAAACTTTTTTTTTTTTTTTTTTTCCAAATCAAGATCGTTGTACACATTACAAAGTTGTGAGTTTTACACGTGTACATAAAGGTACTAGGTAAAGGTACTTTTAGGTATAAGTGCCTACTTATGAACAGTGCCAGATTGACCGAGAAAATTTCACCGGGAAAGGTAATGAGAAGGGCCCCCGAAATTCTTGAAATTTCATAATTAACTCCCCTCTCCCATTATAAAAATTCATGTTCCACGAGTCGTACTGTAATAACACCTGGGAGCGGAAATTTCTTGACAATTTTTCCTAAGAATTAATAAATATACAGTTTGAGCAAAACGAGGAAGTGAGGGCGCAAATTTTATAAAATTTCGAAGATTCACGGTCGCAAAACTAGTATTTTGACAAATGGTATTTCCCGATAAGTATACCGAAGTGTCCTTGATCTCAGAGTTTCAAAATTTTCGCGCATTTTAGGGTCAGTCAACCCCCCCCTCCCCCCCATTGACTAGAATATTGAAAAAACTTTTTTTTAAATAATTTTAATCTAAATGTTTAGAGGGATAATGGGTCTTTCAACATGAATTTTTACAAAATTTTTCACTTTCAGGAGGGGGGGGGGGGGGGGGGAAAACTTTGAATTGCTGTAACTGCGGACCCCCTAGACTTTCAGGGGGGGGGGGGGGAGGAGGAAAACTTTGAATTGCTGTAACTGCGGACCCCCTAGGGACATAGGTAGAATTTTTTCGCCAAAGTATACGTTTTAATAACTATAATTTTTTCCATTTTTTTTTCAATTTTTTTTGAGATTTGGACCGTTTTCAAAAACTAAAAAATTATTCAAAAATGCGTTTTTCTCAAAAATAATGGATAATACGCTAAAAATGAATAGAAGTTGAGTTGTTCAACATGAAATTTCAGGTCAGATTTCGTTATTAAAATTTTGCCTAAGGAACATAATTACAGAATTGTGGACATGGGCGCGTGGAGGGTAAGGGGTCAAAATGCGAACGAGGGGTTCGAACGAAAAATAAACGTCGAATTCCTATTCAGCGCATCCGAATTAGCTGAAAAACACTCCTCTCCCAATTTTTTAAACCACTTTCAACATAGGAAAAAATTACAATTTTGTTGAAAAAAGTCAAATTCAAGTAGGGCAGCAACTTCCATATTTTGATTTTCGTGACATATTACAATGATGAGAACTGAAAAAAAAAGCATTGCTTTGCGACGCTTTTTTTCTAATCAGCATTGGGAGTAGGAGGAAAGGTTTAATGGGTCTAAAAAATCAAACCTCCCAAAAGGCAGATGTAGGGTCTTTACTCTCAGTACATACTTATTTTCAAATTCCTGGATCAATTTGGAAAAACAATACAAATTGGACAAAATGACCAAAAAACCACAAATTCAGCACTGTGAGGGGGTGTAATGCGGCTGAAAAGTTAAGCCCCCCCAAAGGCACATGTAGGGTCCCTACTGAATGTACATATCTAATTTCAAGTTCCTAGATCAATTTGGAGATGTATTGAAAATTAAAAAAAACAACCAAACCAGCACATATTCAGCACTTTGAGGGGGTTCAATAGGGTTGAAACGTCGAGACCCTCAAGAGGCACATGTAGGGTCCCTACTAAATGTACATATCTAATTTCAAGTTCCTAGATCAATTTGGAGATGTATTAGAAATTAAAAAAAACAACCAAATTACCAAAAATTTACCACTTTGAGGGTGTTCAATGGGGCTGAAAAGTCGAGACCCCTACAAAAGCCACATCTAGGGACCTTACTGTCTGTACGTACCCAATTTCTACTTCCTAGCCCAATTGGGAGAAGCATTATAAATTAGAAAAAACAACCAAACTACCAAAAATTTAGCACTTTGAGAGGGTTCAATGGGGCAGAAACGTCGAGACCCCCAAAAGGCACATCTAGGGTCCCTACTGTATGTACATAACTAATTTCAGGTTCCTAGATCAATTTGGGAAAACGTTACAAATTAGACAAAATGACCAAAACACCACAAATTCAGCACTGTAAACGGGTGTAATGGGGCTGAAAAGTCGAAACCCCCAAATGGCAAATTTAGGGCTGCTACTGAATGTACGTAACAAATTTCACCTACCAAGCTCATTTCGGCGGGGGATGGGAGAGGAACGGTCCATTTTCAAGCTCAAAAAGGGGAAAAGCCCTAATATCTCCCCTCCTAATTGACGTAGGAGGTTGATTTTTGAATATGTTATACAACTTTGGATCGTCTATCAATTGACTCAAAAAGGAACAATTTTTGTGTTTTTTGCCCCTCAGCACCCCTCCTCTCAAAAAGGGGCAAAACTGAATTTTGACCGAAGGTCATCCCCACTCATATATATGTAATCTGGCGCCAAACTGAGCCGATTGACCGAATTGCAGCGACTTTGGTCATTATCCAGCAGAGTAAATAATTTTAATGATAGGACGAATAAAAATCAAAATAAATAAATAGTCTTAACGATATTCAAGCACCCCAAAATGATGGTATTCCCTCCGTAATAGCCGAATTTTTATTGGCAATATTACACAGGAAATCGGGCTAAAAATCAAAAAGGCCTCCAGATAGGTCAAGGGGCCCCTTCGGCAATTTCCAGAATTCCCAGCAATCAATCCGACACTGCTGCATAAATGAATGAGTCTACATAAAATTAAACGAATTTTCAATGCATTATTATTATTACGAATACGATACGACGATGCAAGTGTAAGATTATATGTATATGTAAGTGTATCTAACACTATGCACACATCGAATACAACACACGAGCTCAATTACCGAGCAAATTTATTGTCACGGTTGTGATTTTATTAGCTTTGTTTTCTTTTTAGTCACAACAACACGAATTCGAAACTATACAAGTGAATTTTAAAACATCATTATCCGCGTATAATGATAAGCACTTTACTCGCTCGGTTCATAGGTAAGGTACCAACTACCTAGAGTACCTCTATACCTAACTAGCTAGCTACACCTAAAATAAATGGTATACTACTACGTACACGAATAAACAATTGGCTAGAAACTATAAAGAGAACAAATGTACCCGGAAATCAACATCTCAAATGTTGGTAATGTAAAAAGGGGTAAAATGCAATGTACTTTAATTAGCAAAAAGCGAGGCGGAAGGGTACACACTTATGCATGTGTAAAGCATGCAACATATTATTGGATCCTAATTTCAGTTACATATACGAATAAGAAATCGTCCCGTATTAGTTCTTACGCTGTGTAATATTGTATAAAGTGTACTAATATTTCATCTTCGAAAATTTCTTTTGTACTTTAAAGAATAAAAAAGAATGAAGATGGTCGTTTCTGTCTTTCATATTCACTATGTACGTAGGTCTAGGTACTAGATACAAACTAGGTACCGTCTATACTTTATACCACTCGATCTAAACAGATATGTAAGTTCATTGCTCCCAATTTTTTTCACCGTATCGGTTTCATTGGCCGATAGAGAATAGTCGTGCACTTGTATAGAACTAATTTTTCTACATTAGCTTTCAATTTTCTACACCTTTGAAGTAGGTAGGTACTCGGTAGTACCTATTCGTAAGTAGTTGGTAAAATTTACCGAACGTTTTGAACATATAATATTGTACATAGCTTGATAGAAAATACATATACTAGGTACAGTATACGTTACAGTGGTTCTTAATCATCGCTTTATTGAACGTTAACCTCTATTTCTTATCTATTCACTTTTTCAACCGAAGGAGATAAGCTTTAGTGTAGCTAAAGAACTACGTGTGTGTGTGTTTTTTTTTTGGATCTCCTTCACCCTTTATCAATATCAGGCACCGCTCGATTTGTAACAATTCTATGTAAAGTATGGGTTTATTCGAAAATTTTACGAATTCAAAATTTAAAAAACATATTTCTTCGTCACATTGTACAAGTAAACCAGGCCACTATAGAATATCGACATTCAATTTTAAAGGTCCGAGAAGATCATTAGGATCATTTTTTGGAATGTTAGTTACTTGTTATCCGTCTTTCTCGCAAGAATTAAAATCATGTATTTGGTTCGATGTCTAAAAAAATTCACGAAATTCGATCAATGTAGTTAAATCGGTGGCAGATAAAATATACTCGAGTGGGGATAACATTGGATCAAAATTCAGCCAAATCCAAAATTTTTGGAAGAGGCGGAGGGGAATGAGAGTTGATAAAAATTTATTTTCGCAAGATGGTCCATTTGTGGAAAAGAGAAAGGAGCACTTAGCAAGGTTTTTAGCCTGATTTTCTATGCCATATCGCCAATGAAAAACCAGGATGTTACAGACTATCGACCAACAGCACATGGAGGGGAGAGTTTCAACGTAATCCGTTCTGGGGTTTTAGTAGATTATTGAGACGAATTTTTGGGCATGACAGATAATTTTTTTTTTTTTTCACTTTTATTCATTTTTATTTTTTTAATTTCATTTTTTTCATTTTTTTGTTTTTATTTCATTTTTTATACTTTTATATTATTTTAATTTTTTTCACGTTTGCTTTATTTTTATTTACTATTATATCCCCTCCCTCCCCTCACTAAAAATCATTTTTTCAACACGATATCGACCAAAACCGGTTAAATTTAGATAACAACCTTGCATTAGCAGGGGATTTGATATTGATGAGCGGGGATGACCTCGGGTCAAAATTAATCTATTCCTGAATTTTGGGGAGTGGGTGCCAAGGGGCAAAAATCGCAACAATTGTTCCTTTTTGTGCCAGTCCATAGAGAATCAAAAGTTACATGATATATCCAAAAAACAACCTACGACTTCCATTAGGAGTGCAGATGTAGTCTTTTTTCCCTTTTTGACCTTAAAAACAGTCTTTTCCTTCCCCTATCTCCCCTCCAAATCAAGCAAAGATGTTAAAATTTGTTATGTAGATTTTGTAGGGGCCAATGGTCACCTATAAGTGTGTTTTATGGAAGATAAGACTTTTCAGCTCACTTGTACCCCCCAACC
>FIZR01003368.1:31614-42768 GCA_900060175.1 Ferrisia virgata
CCCCCATTATAAAAACTGGTTTTTGGACGTCCCCCCCCCAATTTTTGAGTTTTTCCCATGCATATCTCCCCTCCAAATTGAGTTGGAAGGTAGAAATTCGGCTTGTAGGGGTCACAGATGTGCCTGGCGGGTTCCAACTTTTCAACCCCCTAGCACCTTTCTGGTCGGGTTTTTTTATTTGTCGAGTTTGCCCCACGCCTCTCCCCCTAATTTAGCTAGAAAGCTAGAAAGTTGAAATTTCGTAAGTAGATTTAGTAGTTGCTCTAAATCTAAGTTTTCGGGGTTTCAGATATTTATTCAAATATCTACCTAGAGTCTTACCGCCACTGAAAAAAAAAAACATCCAGAGGTTCATCTTAGTTCAATTTTAAAAGAAGATACATATTTTTAGGACTGTAATGGAGGTGCAATAGGGCTGAAAAGTCAAAACTTCCAAAAGATACATATAGCACCTCTGTTAAATCCATAAGTAAAATTTCAAAGCCACAGATCAATTTGGAGGGGTGATACGCGTAGGGCAAACTCAAAAAATATGAAAAACGTTCCAAAAAAAAAAAACACTTTTTGGAGCTGTGAGGGGTTGCAGTAGAGCTTGCAAAGATGAAACCTCCCCGAAAGGCACATATAGGGCCCCTACTAAATATACACGTCAAATTTTAATCCCCTACTTGAATTTGAAGGAGAGATATACATGAGACAGCCTTTTTTTTTCAAGGTAATCAAAGGGGGAAACGCCGATATATCTCCTGCTAATTGACCTAAGGGGCTGATTTTTGAATATGTTGAACAATGTTTGATTCTGTATCGATTGATTCAAAAACGAACAATTTTTACCACTTTTACCCCTCAGCACCCCTTCCCCCAAAATTTAGGCAGGACTGAATTTTGACCCAAAATCATCCCCATTACGTGACATCAGATTCACCACCAATCGAAGCCTACTGTCCAAATTTGGCAGATTTTGGTCAATATCCAGCTGAGCAAATGATTTTTAGTTTAGAAAAAAAATAAATAAAGCAGGAAAAAAATATCTGACACGGCTGGAAATGGTTTCAGTGGTCTTGTAGAACTTCAAAACCAATTCAGTATCCATCCAAACTGGGGCAAAGAAATACAATTTGGCAAGTAGATTCAATAGACAGAGGTGAATCTTTTGAGAATATCCACTTTTTAGCCAATTGTACGCTCCCCCCTCCTACACCGCATCGCCGAAAATGAGGTTGTCCTGGGAGGTTCTTTACCAATTTTCGAGTACGCTTCTTTCATAGCTCTTCTCCGAATCGAGTAAGGGGGAAGAAATTTGGAATATTAATTCAGTGGAGACCGTAAATGTGTCTTTTTGGGCTTTCAACTTCTCAGTGTGATTTCACTTTCTTATACACTTCCAAAAAGTGAGTATTTTGATTGAAATATTTTCGTTTTCAGCTATTTTTCCAGTTTCTTCTGTGTATAATTTCTTTCAAAAATTGAGCTATAGGGCTGAAATTTGACACGTGAACTCAATAATGGTTCTAGATTTGTTTTTCAAAATTTCGAGGCTGGTCCTTGAATAGTACACAGATTTTCAAACGATTTTTAGTGTTTTTTGGGTCGATTCCTCTACTAACTACTACTACTCTCCCCCTCACCAAGAGAATTTAACATCTGGATTCAAATTTTCAGTGATCAGAAATTTCAAAATTTTTAACATAACGAAGAAAATTTTGGAAAAAATAGTGTTTTTAACCATCAATACAGAAATACTTGAGTAATTTATGCAATTTTCTGAACTTGATAGCTCAATTTTCTAAGAAAATAGGCGGGGGGGCCCTTTAAATTCCTCACTCCTCCCAACCCCCCACCCCTATTACAAGCCACATTACATGGACTGAAAATATCCAAAAAAATGGCATTATGCGTGAGCAGTGGTTCCACACAACGAACGTTTCTCGAAGTAAAAATACGTCAAATACTAATTAAATTTTTCTCTCAGTTGTTCAAAAACTCAACGTTTTAACTAAAGTACACAAATTTGAATTTTTTATATCGATCGACTAGAAAAACTGATACTGGTTGGTAACAAGTAGAAAATAATTCACAAGAAGAAAGTTAGTGAAGAGAATAAAATAAAGGTAAATGAACTTGCGTAACCTAAAATGTTTAAAAATGGCTGAAATTGATTTCGTAAACAACAAAATAGAGTTCTGTTCATCCACCTTTTGCTTTAAAATTCACCTAATCAATAAAATGAAGGAAGACAGTTAGACCAAAATAAATTTTACTTAAATGATTTCTTTGAAAAAATTACCTACTTCTAAACAAAAACAAAAAAAAGATTATAAAAAAATTCCACTTCTACGAAGAAAATTGTCCTGGTACGTTTCAATTTCAAAAAAAAAAAATAATAATAAAATTCACCGCACCGTGCAAATGTGCAATATTAATTCAAACCGCTACAAAGATGCATTAAAATGGCCATACAGGATGCAATTTTTTATGCGTGCAATTGGTACCATAAGTCCATAAGTATACGAGCCACTCGAACAGCAATCGAAATTCGTCACAGTGAACGTTAACTACATTGGAACCCGATCAATGCCATCTTCAGGTCTCGGCACGGCGCCGCCTACAATGCGACGAGTGCATTCGCTCGTACAAAAAAAAAAAAAAAAAAAAAAAAAAAAATGAATCTAACCATAGGCTACTTTATAAGTACATACAAACGTAGATAGTACATCCACATGGTACATTGAATTGATGAAATTCAACCTAATTCGTCGCTAAGGCGTTATTCAAAAAGCAAGGTTATTGTAGCAAACCAGATGGCTAACAAGGTTTCGAAGCAGCTCGCAAAACTGGCATGGGCAGGTGGTTTACGCTCGCAAATCCCAATCCGAACAGAAGATGCAAAATATACGACACGTAATACATTGCAACGACGATAAACCGAGTACCGAGTATCGAGCTATCGACCAAAGAACGTGTAATTTTTCCACCATTTTCAGCATTAAATAAGTATTGAAAATTTTAATTGAAAAATACGGCCCTCTCGTATCGTGTAAATGAACTTAATGTATCGCATAATGAAATACTTCATCGCGAGTTGATAAAAAACTTTTTCATTTCATTGTTGATTTGCTTCGTCGTACAGTACATAGAATTCGAAACGAAAGTTTCCATTTTCCATTAAATTAGAAAAATGAACTTAGCAATGACCGAGCAGTTTCAATAATTGTTATAATTGTCCTCATATTTCACATGTATACATTTCTATTCGTTTCTCGATTCCGATTGTACCTATTTGTCCTAGTGAACTTATTTTATAGGTACGAGTAATTAATTGACTAGAGTTTTTGTTCTGTTAAGGAAACCAGTAGAAGAAATATGTACGTACGTCGATGATTGAACTTCTTCCTTTTTTTATATCAAGTATATAGACTTAAACCAGATGTAATTAGTTAATTGAGCGCATATCCTCATTCGTTGCATTGCATTCTGTTGTTTAGACTAATAAAATATAGGTACGTGTGTCACGTGTATGTAGCATAAATTTCTTTTATTTTTTTTCCTTTTTTTTTGTTTTAATTTAGCAAAATATTTGTTATCATTACTTATTTTTTCCTATTCATTGAAAAACCGGTTTAAATGAATCCGCAATGAAAGTCGAGTAAATTTTAAATAAGAATGAGTTTGAGAGGGGGGAAGGGGAGGGGGTTAAAATCCCAACGTGGATCAAGGAAGTGATTAAATTCTCCGAATTGAAAAAAATTATAATCATTAAGTAACGCCAACTTCCTACAAAAAAAAACCAAAGAAGAAAGAGAAATTAAATCAAAAATAATCGAAAAATACCAAAGACTACAATATATTTATCGCTTTTAAAACCCCCTAAAAAACTAACATAATTTTATTAGCAGGTACAATCAGTCAGAACCCTTTTTTTTGAGTCTTTTGATTAATCATCTTCATCAAAAAACTCAACAAACATTAATTACTGATGAAGATGATAAATCGAGATCGTCTCATATTTCAACTTCCCAGCTCAATTTGGAGGGGAGTTAGTTATGCGAGGAATAAACTCAAAAAATAAGAAAACCCAACCAAAAAAACTACATTTACCAAGGGGTGAGAGGAAGCAATGAAACCTACACTAAATCTACATACCAAATTTCAACTTCCTGGTTCAATTTGAAGGTGGGTTATGTGAGAAACACACTCAAAATATAAGGAAACCAGTCCAAAAATACAAAAATTTCGAGTATGTCAGGAGAAGCAAAGGGAATGAAAATTCGAAACTCACAAAAGTCACATGTATAGCTCTTACTAAGTCTGCATACCAAATTTCAACTTCCTAACTCAATTTAGAAAGGACATAGGGGAAAAAACAGTCCTTTTTTCAGGCCAAAGAGGGAGGAAACCCTCAAATCTCCCCTCTTAATTGACTTTGGAAGCTGATTTTAGGATATGTTACGAATCTTTAGATTGCCTATCGATCAGCTCAAAAAGGAACATTTTTGGCGATTTTAGCCCCTTAGCACCCCCTCCACCAAATTTGGTCTCAGCTGAATTTTGACCCGGAGTCATCACCACTTCAGAATATTAAATCTGCCGCCAATCTAATCCTATTTCCCGAATTTAATCGATTTTGGGCCGTATCGAGCTGAGTAAATAATTTCTAGTTTCGGAATAGGAAGAAAGAATAAAAAAAATAAATAAAATAAGAAAAACCAACTAAAAAACTACAGTTTTGGGGCTATGAGGGGCTGTATTGAGGCTGAAAAGTCAAGACACCCAAAAGACACATTTAGAGTCTCTACCAAATCAACATACCAATTTTCAAGTTCCCAGCTCAGTTTGAAGGGAAGTTATGCGAGGAACAAACTCAAAATTAGAGAAAATCAGTCTAAGAATACCACATTGTTGACGCTGAGAGCGAGGGGCAATTAATCTGAAAAGCTGAAAGCATCAAAAAACACATCTGTGGCCACTAGTAAATTTACATACCAAATTTCAACTTCCCAGCTCAATCTGGAGGGAGGATAAGGGAAGGTACAACCCCATTTTCAAGATCAAAAGGGAGAACCTCTTTTATATTTCCCTTTCTAATTGATCCAGGAGCCCGATTTTTTAGACATATGACTTTGCATTCTCTGTAGATTGGCTCAAAAAGCAACAATTGTTGCGATTTTAGCCTTTCAGCATCGCCTTCCTCGAAATTGTGCTTAACTGGATTTTGGCCCGGCATCATCCCCGCTGCAGAATATCAAATCCAACGCCAATTGAAGCCTATTTCCCAAATTTGATCGATTTTGGTCGCTATTGAGCTGAACAAACGATTTTTAATTAGGGAGGGGGAGGGGGTCGGCGGATAGTAATAAAAGTAAGTAAATAAAGATGAAATAAACATAAAAAAATCAAAACCATATAAAAATAAAATTTTTTAAATGAAATAAAAATAATTTAAAAAATAAAAAAATAATAAAAAGAATATCATAATAGTCTGCTTTTTATTAACAATACGACATAGAAAATAAGGCTAAAAAAATATATACATTCGAGGAAAATATTTTTCAATGTGTAAAATTTTCAAATAACAACCTTAGCTCTTCGAAAATCTTATGAATTTATGATGTTGTCACCAATACGCTTCATTCAGCTGAACATCAATTCCAAAAATATTCATCAGATAACTATACGAATATGAGAACCTTATTTTAGAACCATTACACGAGGATGGAATTGATAGAATTCACCAACTCCCCCTTTTCCTCCTATCATTATATATCATATTGCTATTACAGACACGTGCATTCAGTCGTTAAAAATTTACGGCTAATAATTTAGCAGAAAAATGTATAAAATTTCAAAGATGATCTCATTCGTTTGTCGTTCGGTACATTTTTTTTTCAAAAAAAAAAAAAATTACACGGTTATTATCGCCACTAGCGAATAATTAGCGTAAATTTGATAACGCGATTATACAAACTTTTTTAAAATCATTCATTTCCTGGAAAATTTAACACGAATAAAATTACTGTACGAGAAGAGGAATGAGAATAAGGTAAAAAGGTAACCATGTAATTCGCGACGATAATATTTAAATACTTAATTAAAATTATTTCTAAATTTCCAAGTAATACGAAAATTTTCATCATTGTACGAATAGGTAAGTTATTTCTATGTCTATCAAAGAGGCCAATTTAGCATTCAGTTGCACCGAAAAAGCAACAAATCATCAATAACGATTCGAATTTCACGAAGCATGACGATCGCAAAGCAGAAAACAATACGTGTCGTATAAAAATTATAGATAACCGTAATACTGATATCGGTACAAGTACAATACATTCAAACATTCGTACAAGCACATTTCGATAACCGCAATAAAGAACATTATCGAATAACGAAACCAGAAAACCAGATAAAACTCGTACTGCATCGAAATACAAAACCATTTACGAGGAAAATTCTAATTCAAATGTACTCTACGTCTACGTACAATACGCTCATTCTTACGATAACGGATCACAAATATCAGAAATTCCACTCAAGATGAAAATACGATAATGTGAAAAATTAAACCGGTAAAAAAACAAAATGAATATTAATGCATATCGATACTGTCGAATTTTAATTTATTATCCAACACACTATATACGGTTTCAAAGTAAACAAACAATTTATAGACAGGCTTTCGACTCGAAAATTATTGTCACAATTGAAAATGAAATTATCATCACGCACCTTACCGGTTTAACAAAAAATTTGCATGACTAATTCAACGTTATAGACGCTAATTAAATAACGTTGCACTCGGTTTGTTGGAATTACTGTACAATGCGAAAGAAAATATACCCGAAGAGTATTTGAAATCAAACCATAGCGTATAATTCATCGCTCGATGCCCGTTTACCGTTATTAACATAATGAAAGTAGATTTAAACAGCATTAAGTTGCAGAAAATTTATGTACGAATTAAAAAAAGTAAACTACCATCTTCATTTTAGCAAATAATTAATTTCATATGAGTAAGATTATAGGTACTTTATTTTGAAATTCTCCACTAATTTAATTGTAGATAACGACTCAACCTGTTTACTTTGATCTTATTAGTTCGTTGTGTCAGGTAACGCGATTATAACGAGTGTTGTTTTAATTAAATCCAAATTTAATTGCCGACTGACGTGAAAATCTATACGATAAATAATTCATTTTTATTTCGGTGAAAATAATATTATGCCTTAACGAAACGATAGGTGTTTAAAATTATCGCCATCGACAACTTTTCAATGTATTATCATCTTTTTTTTTTTTTTTTATTATTCTTTTTTTGGTTGGCGTTATTATTTAATTATTATACATTGCAATGTAATGTACTTTACTATAATCAAAAAAAAATTATCTATCACGATTTTAGTTACAAACAAAGTCTACGTTGCGAAACTTTTTCTCAAAAAAAAAAAAAAAAAAAAATACACCAACAATAATAGTCAAACTAGCAACGAACCGGATCACAATGAATAAAACAACTTTCCATATATAGTATACATAACAGTAGGTTATTGTTGGTATAATTTTTTCTTTCTATCCTAAAATAACGAACCAGTTCATGTTCTAATATGGAATACGAAAAACATACGTATACAAACCACGGTAGCGTGTTTTTTTTTTTTTTTCTAAAAAAGGCATAGTTGTTTTAAAATTTACAATTAAGATTACCACAACAAGGGTTATGAACTTGCAATTGCAGAATGGTTGATGAGCGGTACTTTTTGATAATAATAATAAAAAAAAAAAAAACCTTAGAAGATATGTAAAAACTTACCTTTTCGTATTAGAAGACTGGTAACTCTACGCAACGCTTCTCGGGGAGAACGTTGAAAAAATTTCGGCGATAAATTCGGCGGTAGGGTTAATGGTTTTCGCGAATCTCGTGTATCCCATGCACCGGTCGTTGGTGCACTTGGACTTAGGCCTTGAGGTGTTAGTCTATCTAAATGCTCGACAGATGCGGGTCTAGGCTGCCTGTGTCTCGGGTACCATCCTCTACCCGGTCCGGTTAATCTTAATAATTCAGCACCAGCCATTGCTTCTCCGAGACACGTACCGTGGCCAGCTCCGACGTTTCTCACATGTCCGGAAGTTTGGATTCCTGCGAAGAATAATCAGATTTTAGACGAGAAATCGAGTATATTAAATGAGAATGCGATGAGATAAATTAATAATTACGTGAAATTCAGAGAGCTTATAAATTTTATCGCGATTATTTCATTTTTTATTTAATTTTCTATCTAATATCGTTGGTTTGAGATTCGAATACGATATCACTTTTAATGAAAATAAAATAATCAAAATTATACGCGCTAATTGGGTAGCTTGGATCAAAGAACATTAAAATAAAAAACTAATAAATGTTAAAATACGAAACACACCGCTTCTAATTGAATGTAAAAATAAAGTGTTTTTGTCAAATTTACAATATGAAAACAAACACAAACAGAATATTCACGATGATTTAGATATTAATTACCAAAAATAATTGCCAAGGTTCGGGGTGATATCATTTTTTAGTATAATATTATTTCTTGAAAAATAACCCTCGAATTAATGAAGTCATAAACTTCAAAAAATATATAAATATTTTTAAAGAAAAACATTAAAATCAAACAATACAAACAGAAAGAAAAATAAATAATACAAGCATCGGAAGGTGATGCTTTTTCAGTCTGATTTTCGTGAAATATTACGTAAATCGATTGAAAAACATGCTCTTCTAGAATCAGTGGTAGGGGTGGAAAGTGATTTTAAAGTGCATAATTCATTCCATCAAAGGTCACATTTAGAACCTCTCTAAATCTATATGCCAGATTTATATACAAGAAATGAACCGCAGCTCGTGTCTCCTAAAAAGCAAATCTAAACTTATTCTAATTCTATACACTAAGTTTCAGCTTCCTAGCTCAACTTGAAGTGGAGTTATGCGAGGAACAAACTCGTAATATAGAAAAATCCACCTAAAATATCGAATTTTTAGAGGCATTTGGGGGTGCAATGAGTTTGAAAAGCCGAAACCCTCAAAAGTACATCTAAATCTTTTATTAAGTCTCTATATCAAATTTCAACTTCCCAACTTAATTTGGAGAGGAAATTGGGAGGAACAGCCCTTTCTCAAGATCAAAAAAGAGGAAAACCCTCATCTCTGTCCTCCTAATCAACCTAGGAAGCTGATTTTTGGATACGTTGCTCAACTTTGGATTGCCTATCATTGGTAAAATAAGGATAAATTTTTGCAATTTTAGCCCCTCAGTACCCCCTCCTCCAAATTTGGACGTAACTGAATTTTGACTCGAATTAATCCACATTTCAGTGCATGAAATCAGCCACCAATCTAACTTTATTCCTAAAATTTGATCGATTTTGGTCGGCATCGAGCTGAGAAAATAATTTTTAGTTTGGGGGAAAAAAATGGTCAAAAATGGTTGTAATGGTCTTCGAAGACCCTAAAACAGATTTTGATGATATCTCCTTTCCCCTCGCTAGCTATAGGCCTGGTTTTTATTACAAATATGACATAGAAAATCAATGAAACATTTTTTTTTAGAAGATTAGAAATTCAAAATCCAACATTTTTTTTCTTTAATCCTTGGTGAAAGTTGTGAAAACTAAAATACTAGAAACCAAAAAGAAAATTCAAATTGTAAATTTCCAGAACATTAATGGATTTCATCAGAGGCTTGAAAAAAAATGTTTACTACAATACCATAAATAATTTTGGAATTGCAAAATAAAATTATTAAAACAACGTTAGATTTCTTTCACCCACCATTTAAACGTGAAGCTGGCCTTGATGTATTAGCTTTATCAGTAGTACTACGAAGAGGGGTTCTTGGAATGTCGCAACCTCTAGCAAAAATAGGGGTTTCTGGTAACGAACAAGAAACGTGTGCATTTTCATCTTTTGGCGATTGAGAACCACGTTTTTGGAATGGTCGACGATAAGAAGTTCCAGGTAAATCCGTAGGTAAAGTTCTACGTTCAACAGGAACCTAAAATTAGACATGGAAAATTATTAGTATTGTGAATTTTTCAGTTAAATTACTCAACTATAATGTAATAAAAAATCTAGTAATTTAACGATAATTTTTTTTTAAATAATAATTTTTCAGGGGTGAGTTATTGTTAATAATAAAAACCATAAAGCAGGTAATTCAACAACTATTCAAATTTCAATACAGAAATAATGAATAAAAATGAAAATAATTTTAAAATTGAATAAAAATTAAATAAGTTTTGTTTTCCTGTGGATCAATTAGATCGAAAATGTACAATAAATTTGATATTAAGGCCACAATATTTTGTAATGATGGTACTTTTTTTTTTTTTTCTTAGTATATTTTATACTTGTTAGGGGATTTTGAGAGTTTTCTATTTCTACGGAGTTGTGAGATAATTGTACAAATAGTAATCAGGATTTTGTTTTTATTATGATGATCAAGGAGTTTAATATTTTCATCGTTCATTTATGAATTTTGAAAGTGATTGAATTTTGATTAATATCTGAAAATTTTAGTTGTTATTTTTGCAAACCTTCTAAATTAAAATAATTAAATCACATTTAATATGACATAAAATCCATAGCCAGGATAAAGTAATAATTATTCTTCACTAGAAAAAATTCTGTAGCCAAAATTTCCATGGAATAATATAAAACATGCCAAATGAAATCATTACAAAATTTTTTCATAGCTACACACCAAATAATATGTTTGGAGTGGTTAAGAATTCACAAAGCTCTGTCATAATCGTAGGTAAAATACGAAAATAATATTCGTAATTGAAAAGTTGCTTTAAAAAACCAAGGTTTCAAAAACTCAATAAAAACGGAAACCAAAAACCAAAAAATACGTTATTTTTCAGTATTTTTAAAAACTAAAAAAAAAAAAAAAAAAAAAAAAAAAAAATCTATCACCGCAGAACACGTATACTGGAGGTGAAATTTCATCAGATTCGGTACCTTCAGTAGGTAGCTAGGTACATTGGTTGGTTCGCCAAAAGCTTTAGAAATTGGCGTAAAAAATATTCGCCATTATATAGAACACGTATGTAAGTACCTCTAGACCTACGTAAAAAAAAAAAAAAAAAAAAAAAAAAAAAAAAAAAAAAAAAAAAAAAAAA
>FIZR01003370.1:0-24319 GCA_900060175.1 Ferrisia virgata
GGGTTTTTTTTTTTTTTTTTTTTTTGATGATTCGATAGAAAATTAGACTAAAGGTATATTTAAAGCCCTTAATAATTTACTGTAATAAGCTGAGCGAATTAGGTGCCCATCAAACTAGGTAAATGATGGTTATAAGGGGCTTTTTGGACTATGAAACAGATGCCAAAAATGAAATTTAAGTTCTCATTACACAGAATATTGAGGATTGGTCCTTAAATCTCTCACGTGTGACAAAAAGGTGAGGATTACAGCTTTGACCGACAGGTGCTAATGAGCATTAATTTAGCAATCTAGAAAATTGTTTTGAAAAAGGACTCACTATGTTCATTCTTAATATTTGCAGAGATTGCACGATTCATTTCTAATTAGGTATCATTTTTATGATTGATAATTTATAGAATAAATGAAGATAGAATCAAAGAACTCTGAACCTAAGAACAGTGAGCCCTTGGGAAAAATCGCCCTTCCTGGTTGGATGTATTTTGCCTTGCCCTTAACACAAAAATCAAATACCTACATCTTTCCAACCTAATTCAAATTCATTAATAAAACAACAAAGTAACATGATTTAGAAGAATGAAACCAGAAAACAGACTCAAGTCAATCAACATTATTTCCAATACTGGCAGGCAAATTACGACTAAATGAGCATACTTGACTTTGTTGCGTCTTGCTTGTCCAATTTTCAATTAATTGACCTCAAAAAACATTTTATCGGTCAATTTTTATCACAAAACGACGATGGAATTCGATAAGAGGTAACGGAGAGCATAGATTGGAGAAGCCTTTTGTGTAACCAACTTTCAACATCTTTACTAACTACGTGCATCATTATGAAAAAAAAAATACCTCGAATTCAATACCACTGAAATATTGTTTTAAAAAGCTGGCATCACGATTCTCGAGTGTAAACGTTTAAAAAAAGCCTCATTCTTGAGATGAACTTATTCTCGAGTTGAAACGAAATACGAGAACCTTTTGATAAGTTTCTTTCAAGGGTGCCATAAAATTTCATCTTTTATTTGTGCGGATCAATTCGAATCTATCTGTGACGTTTACTCCATATTATCACATCTTTTAAAATTGAACACCTGCTAAAGATGAAAATCTGCATTCGCATACTAAGTTTATATTACAGAAGTAGCTAATCATACCTATTGTAGGAATCGTTTAGCAATTAGCTATAATGTTTTGTAATCAAATAGCCTTAAACTGGCACATGTTCCAGTAGGCAGCTAGGCAATCGAATTTTATGTATAGACTGTGGAAGAATACACCAGCTACATACAAATATGATGAATCCAAACGATAGCCATTTTGGCTATAAAAATTATTATTACACGTACGTAACGTAGTATTTACGCGTTATACCAATTTATCTTTATAAGTGCCAGCATTACATAAATTTCTTCCGCCATATGGTGTTTTAAATAAGTCCTACAGCAAGTATATTATAAACAAGTAGGAAAGATGTTACCACCAAATTGTACATATGAGATTTTGGCGTTCGTTTGTAATAACATTGCATTTATTTCTTATTGAAGAAAACCGAGAGAGGAAAAAAAAAGACACGTTACGAACCGAGTATATTTGACTGACTCGTAACGATCTTCACCATGTGCTACGTTTTTATTTTATAATACATATGAACTCGATATGAGTTTATGAGTCATGTAGGCTAATAGGAGATTTGGATTGTAGTATGATACAAATTATGATGCTTTTTTAAAAATGTAATTTTGATTAATAATCTGGTTACGGTGGTAAATTACTGTGAATACTTTTACAAAACAAAATTGGAATGCAACAGTCCGCTTCGTTTAACTTGACACTTGAAAAAAAACTAAAAAAATACTCATCAGCCAATAAGATGTGTGAAAATGATGGAAAATGACCAAATTAAGATATCCTATTGGCTAATTACCATTTGTTTATTTCTTTCCAAGTTTCAAGTCGAATGAAACTTGGAAAAAAGTAAACAAATCCTAATTAGCCAATAGGAGATCTTAATTTGGCCATTTTCCGTCATTTTCAGACATCTTATTGGCTAATTACCATTTGTTTACTTCTTTCCAGGTTCCAATGTCACAGAAAATGACCAAATTAAGATATCCTATTGGCTAATTATCATTTGTTTATTTCTTTCCAAGTTTCAAGTCGAATGAAACTTGGAAAAAAGTAAACAAATGGTAATTAACCAATAGGTGATTTTAATACGGTCATTTTCAGACATCTTATTGGCTGATGAGTATTTGTTTAGTTTTTTTCCAAGTGCCAAGTTAAATGAAACGAACTATAATTAAATCATCGAAAGAGTAGTGAAGTTCGTTGATTAATTCGTCATTCGATCTGCAACCTGATCCTATAGGTATTTGTATAGATGCGAGCGTCATGTAACAATTAAAGAAGAATAAATTCTACGATAAAGTATTTCGAAACATTTTACTTCCTAGTAACGAATTAGCCATTTATCGAAAAAAAAGATACATATCTTTGGGTATTCAATGAACTATAAACCTGTCATTAGGTATTTATCTTTGTTTACGTGATCTAAATTTTATTTCAACGTGTCTATACCGAAACACGAGATCCACTAACTGGAATACAAATTGGCGTTACTCGACATTGCTAATAAAACCGATGAAATCGTTACAACGAATTCGAAAAAAAGGAAACATTTTTCGAAACTTTTTCAACGTCGACGAATCAATAAAACGGAACAAAGGAATTCGTGGAGTAAAAATGCGGATAAATATCGCGTTCGTAGGACACCCACTAAACGTTTACATTTCAATGTTCGATGAACTTCGAAATTAGAATCAGTGTGCAAATGCAATTTTTTCTCTTCACTTTTGAACGTTCAAACGAATAGAATGATACGATTAGTAAGGAAGTATTACGGTACATTTAAATTGTTCTTCATCACGTAGTATGCAAACATAAAAACGTATCAATAATGTAACGATTAAAGAGGATGTATTATGAAATACTCACTTTACTGTTTGACTGTTCTTCATTCAAAGTATACTGCCTTAGTCTCTCGGTGAGATATTTTATCATTATTCAACACCACGATCCGAGCTTGATAATCAAGCTCAATTTATGAAAAACTGTTACAGTTAACTTACACCGTCATATAGATAGTAAATTTGTACAGCAAATTATTTTACTATTATATCAAAATCAAATATTCTCTAGAATGATACGAAACACAGACGAACTACACACAACACACGACGCAAATAAATAATAATCTATAATGGTAATGTACCAATGCAATGAATTTTAACACGTTGAACGCGTAAAGTAGAGTAACAAATGAAAAATACTGATTAGGTAAATTTTTTACACATACACACACACTCGAGCAAAACAAAAAAAAAACAACAACAATTATTAGATAAATTTGTAACACCACCTACACATTGGCCGGATTTACAAGGTAACCCGTTCAATTTAATTGCTTCGATCCGACAACGTTAACGGTTTTACTACGCGAAGGGTAACGACGAATGATTCCCGTACAACTTTACAACTAAATACGACAGTCAGCTGAAACGAACGTACGCGGACGAGTCCATTTCGGCGGCTCAACACGAGGGAAGGACTCGTTCTACGATTGTATTGGAGGAAATGAACGTGAGCCGGTACTATCCAATGATTCCCACCCTTTACAACTCATTCATCGATGTTAACGCGTGGTAATAGCTCTCCGCTAGAGTAAAATGTTTGCCAGCTCCGGATTGGCTATTCCCGTTCAAAAAGTATACTAAAATTACTGGTGAGGGTAAATTCCAGGGTTTCAAGGAAGATCTCATTTCTGAATGAATGATGTAAGAATGCGTATATTTCTTAATGTAGTCGTGTGTATAGGAACTAGGAACGTTGTATTTCTTATTCGCCAATAAGCAATTTGGAAAATTTTCTTTGTTATGTGAAAGCATATACACTGAATTACGTACTCTGTTGTGTAGCGCATCGTTTCAGCGCCGTATAATAATTTCTATTTTTCATCGTGTTTTCGTAGTAATTTTAGACCCTGGTTTTTTAATCAATACCATTCAGAAAAATTTACCATTAATTAATTATTCATCCGCCATCGACGTCGTACGTAATATCTATACACATTGTTGTTGTATTTGTACACCAAAGGCACCGATTAAAATATTAATCTGAACGGATTAACGCGAATAACTACGTTCGACATATACTATTTACTTGTTGGGCGCGTTTACTTCTTGCGCCCTTTTCTTTTTCGTACTTACTACAATCGGTGTACCCTTCTTCCACGCTACAAATATTTTCCCTTCAACCAACCCAACTACCCACATTCCGTCGCTTTAACCGTGACCGAATTTGTTTTCTTTCAAGATGCGCGCCTATACACCTGCCTACTGTCTATCTATAGTACGAAGAAATTATTTTTTCCCATATCGATTATTTCATAAATTCCATTCATTCTGCAACCGAATTACACTCTATCCCTGTTTCAATGACTTTTCAAATAATAAAATTATGAATGAAGCAATGAACGCTCCAGAATAAATTTTCAATACGATTTTTTTTCATTTATTATTATTTTTTAAATATTCCTCACAAGATAAACGATGATAATTCATCGGATCAACACGTAGCTCTTGAAGGTTTGTTGTTTTTCAAAAAATTATTCTAATTGGTGATAAGATCTTATAGTATTATCGGTATTGCATACTTTACTCAAATCTAATATTTTTATAATAATTTTAATAATTTTAAATTTTAAAAGTAGTTTCATTCAACGAGCACAGTTACTCCATTGGACGTTGATTTTCTAAAATTAATTCCCATTGATTATAGTTATTTTTTAAAAAGAATAAATTTTTAATACGATTTTTTTTCATTTATTATTATTTTTTAAATATTCCTCACAAGATAAACGATGATAATTCATCGGATCAACACGTAGCTCTTGAAGGTTTGTTGTTTTTCAAAAAATTATTCTAATTAATGATAAGACCTTACAGTATTATCGGTATTGCATACTTCACTCAAATCTGATATTTTTATAATAATTTTGATCATTTAAAATTTTTTAAAGTGGATTTGTTCAACGAGCACAGTTACTCCATTAGACGCTGATTTTCTAAAATTCGTTCCCATTGATGACAGTTATTTTTTAAAGAAATAAAAACTAGACCAATGAATAATTATTATTTTTTACTAAAGCTATGAAATAAGTGGACTGTTGATTGTTTTTTTTTTTTTTAATTCGATAAGTTCCGTTGACGGAAATACTATGGAACCGATTTGATTTGTCTTTACTTCTAGAAACAATAATTACAAAATTTCAAATTATACTGATCTCATTAAAAATGAAATATACCTGATGGTGTTCATGAATCAAATTTTTTCACAGACACATGATTCCTTAACAAGCTATAATACTTACTCTCGTGTTAATATCAATCGAAAATTTCATTATGTGAGCGGTATAAAAATTTGAAATAATGAATTGCACGCACCGAGGATATATCCCTTTTCACTCTAGATAAATCCTATTCATCAGATTAGCCCTGGTGATTGCGTGAGTTGTAGCTGAACTTGGAACAACCTCTGTTGGTAAAAATTGGATAGCACATTTGAAAAATTAATAAACATAATTTTGCTTTTAATTCAAAAATGGGTAATATTTTGGAGAAATTTATAAAGATTATTCGAATGAGAAAAAAATGAACGCGTTTATATCACAACGTTTCAGTACAGTTATGAAAATTGTTGTTGAACTTGAAACGTACGATACGAAATGCAAATAAAATGAGTTGATTTTGTTTTACAATAAAATGTGGAATGTTGCAATTCTGAGCTGTTTTCAGATTTTTAAAATACTTACAAATACAAATTGATCTTATCTCGTGTCGCTTTCATAACGATCTCAATATTAAAAATTTTTGTACTTCGTATCATCGATATTTAAATTTCTGTATTGTGATAAATTAATTCGTCTAATCGAATACCTTCGCCATACTTCACGAACATTATAAACTGATGACAATATTTCAAACGCACAAATTGCGAAAAAGCGAAGCTGTCATATTTAATAAATTCAATTGGTCAAGAATAAAAATCAAAATTGAAGTTGACCAATTTGTTAGTAATTCAACAAGGAACTAAAATAATCAACGATAAGCGTGTTTCCTTCCTTTGAAGAATACTAACGATTCGATAACGAATGATTTACAGTGATAAAAAATGAAACAGAAAACAAAATGTAAAAACTTATATATTTTTCCATTACTCTTCTTGTACAACGGTAGTCTTCTCTGACACGTACAAACCATCTAAAAATTTACGAATATCTTTGTTACGAACAGTCGTCGATTGCTGGATCATGGCAGCTAAAAAAATCAAACACATTTTAATTAGTAAACCAAATAAAATAAATTTCAAGACAAGTATAACGTAATAAACGAGATAAAAGCAATGGCTTCATTTAAAAGTAGAATCATCAACGTTGTACAGAAAATCAATCCGTAACATAACTTTTTTATAATCATTAGCCAAATAACGCGATGTATCATCACAACTCAAACAATATTATCACATTCCTGTTAAAAATTTACCGCACTACTTTCATAATTCGAATTCATAAAATAAATAGCATCACTACAGATCAGTAAATCAATCCGTAACCATATTTTTAAATAATCACGAATGAAATAATAGATCAACTAATATTAAGTTTCATAAAATGATAAAGCATCACATAAAATCAGAAAAATCGATCCGTAACCTTATTCAAAATAATCATGAACTAATCAAGGTGTAGTATAAAATGATTAATCACTTTCATCAAATAATAAAACATCATAACAGATCAGTAAATCAATCCGTAACCATATTTTTAAATAATCATGAATGAAATAATAAATCAACTAATATTAAGTTTCATAAAATGATAAAACATCACATAAAATCAGCAAAATCGATCCGTAACCTTATTCAAAATAATCATGAACCAATCAAGGTGTAGTATAAAATGATTAATCACTTTCATCAAATAATAAAACATCATAACAGATCAGTAAATCAATCCGTAACCATATTTAAGAATAATCATGAATGAAACAACGGTTCAACTAGTATCAGTTTCATAAAATGATAAAACATCACATAAGATCAGAAAAATCGATCCGTAAACTTATTCAAAATAATCATGAACTAATCAAGGTGTAGTATAAAATGATTAATCACTTTCATCAAATAATAAAACATCATAACAGATCAGTAAATCAATCCGTAACCATATTTAAGAATAATCATGAATGAAACAATGGTTTAACTAGTATCAGTTTCATAAAATGATAAAACATCACATAAGATCAGAAAATCAATCCGTAACCTTATTCAAAATAATTATGAACCAATTCAACCGCAACATAAAATGATCAATAAACTTCATCAAATAATAAAGCATCATCACAGATCAGTAAATCAATCCGTAACATAATTGAAAATAATCATTAGTTCCGAGTTATCCCCGGATACGTACTTATCACTACAGAATTTCAATACAAACATAAACTCACCGGAACCAGATACTAATTCAATATCATTTCCTTCGACGATCAATTCATCTTTCTGTTTCGAGTTGACAACAGTGACACCTGGGAACATTTTCACTTTTCTTATGTATTTCTCGCCTAAGAAATTTCTGATTTCGATAACGCTGTTGTTTTCAGTGGTGACACAATTAATGGGGAAATGAGCATATACAGCACGCATTTTATACATGAAACCCTACGAAAAAGAATAAATATGGATATAATTACTACCACATGAGATTGCAATTGATCACACGTAAGAATAAAGTACTCACTTTCGTAACACCTTTGATCATGTTTTCGACGTGGGTGCATACGGTTCTTACAGCGGCTAATTCCTTTTTGGTACCGAACCATTTTTCTACTTTCAAAACTTTCGGCGATTCTAAATACATGTCAACGGCGAGATGTCTAAAAGAACGTTCCAGTTTACCACGGTCACCGACTACCGTCACTATTCTCTTCTTTACTGACACTGTAACGGTGTCTGGAATTTTGACGGTTTGGTTTGCTACAATCGTCCTCATTGTAACTGAAATTTTACAAAAAGTTCATTAATAAATAGATAGTCTAAAAAACATTTGCTGATAAAATGAAAAACACAATTCCGGCGAGATGATGTAGTTTACGGTGCTCGGTTTGTACCGAACATTTAGCGTCAATATCAAATTACTACATACCTTAGGAGATATTTAACGTTATGTGGCGTTACTAATAAATATTATTCAATAATTACCTGTTTTTTTAATCTAAAAAACAAGAAAAATCCTTAAAATAATGAACGAAAAATATACAGAACATTACCACGTTGATGGACTCAAGAAGAAGTTCGAAAAATTTCATTTTTCTGTGTATTGCCTTTCCACGTGGAGAATGCAACTGATAACGACGTTTTTTCAAAACGATATTTAATCTTGCATTTTTAATAGTGCATTTTTTACCAACTTTTTCGAAATTATGAAAAATTCTTCATTATTAATTTATTTTTAATTATTCGTATTTTTATTTAAATACCAAACAAATTTTCATAAACGCAGTATAATCTCTACAATTGGCAAAAAATTCAAGTGACTGAAAATTACGGTAATTACTTGATAAAACTTGAATTTTGGTGATTCGTATAATTCAAGAATGAAATATTTCGTTCTTTTGATCTGTGAAGTAATTTTTTTTTAAATTCAAACTTTCACGTTTGATCATAGCCCATTTTCGAGTTTTCCTGATTATTAACGGCATTTTTCTTTAATTATTTCGGTAGTGATTTAAATTTCGGTTCCGGTATTTCCTGCAGTTGACGATTGTCTTGATGCAAGTGTTAAATTTCATGTTAATTCATTAAGATAACATCTTCCAAACCTATTGTTTGTAACATATCGCGTGAAAACTAACCGTTGTGAAACGTAGTTGCGAATATAAATCTGAATTTTTTAAAGTTTTAATACGTTTTTCTTCAGTGCGGTGTATTAATTCTGAAAAGGATAGATTTACGTTAGCTAATAATACTTAGTAATTCATTTAAAGTTATATATTTCCCTCTTGAACGATATTTAACGGAAGCATTGTTGTTGGTCTTGGTCAAACGCCACCAGCGGAATGGTAGACATCATATTCTTCTGTGTTCCAAATTGAAATACTCGTATGGAGTTTCATCAAATTATTCAGAGATTTATGTAAGTAAAACAATAGCTATTATCTTAGTGTTCTACTAAACCATAACATTTCGATTATTTCTTTACGATAACGAAATTACATTTCTGAAAGTAAGCAAGTATCTGAAAATATGCACCGTTAAGAAGTCCAATATTCATCCTTAACCTACCTCTACGCCTTATGTTGACGAAAGAACTATTCCAGTTCGATGGTATTCGTTATTATTACTGGGAAAAAATTCAAGCAATCGAAATTGTTGTTACATTTTGTTACAGTTACATACAGATCAGTAGCGAAATAGGAACGATAAACATAGAGCTTTGGCTGTTGGGAATGATGTTTAAATAAACATTAAAGAAACAATGGGGTGTTGAACGTTTTTACACGCGCTCTTTGTATTCAAATGTTTGGATATAAATGGAAATATCCGATATCATTAAGGTAAACGATTTTATGATGAAAAACGAGCTCATTCGGCACATCGTTCGGTGTGTTCCCTAGCTACTTGCCTTCGAGAAGATTGATTTGTTGGTCATTAATTGTTAAACGAAGTGAATTTTTTATCGTGTTGAGAACATTCAACACACGTTGAGACTTTGAATACGTAATCTGATACGTAGAGTTTACTTGTACAAATACGTAACGCGTCGACAATTTTTCTAAACTGGGGATAAAAGTTCAACTTTTGTTAACGTGATACGTAGGTCTAGGTACCTGACTCGAAGATATAAACGGTAATCTTTACATTGCTAAACACCTGTTAACATTATGTCCTTTTTAACGGTGATGCCAGCACGTAATATTGTCAATATTTCCATCGTTCCTTTATCCATTTCTATAATCGAGCCTATTCTAAGCCTAAAAACCGTTTATGCCCTTTTGACCTGAGACAGTTGACTATACCGTTGAACCATTTTCTTATCCGTGTACATTAAATCGATTCTTCAACTTCCTTACTATGACATGCCTAGGTTTTACTATGTTCCCCATGTCATGTTTTCATGTTTTTTTATGTAGAATGAAAATTTGGATTTCTCACATTCATTCATATTCATAATAAGAAGAAAAGTTTTTCTTAAAAAAATTAAATTTCAAGCTTCGTGAGTTATTTTATCGATACCGATATTTTCAAAATGTTGTGAATAAATGAAGGAAAAAATATTCTAGTGGGATAACTTTTAATATGTACAGATAAGGTTGGTATTTCGATGCAAAATTTTTTCCTTGAGGTTTGGCCATATTGAAATTTTTATTTGCGTGCTCGCAATAAATTTATCCTTGTTATATTTATTGAAATGTTGAAACTGGACTTTACGTAGGATAATTTTAAGGAACGATGGTTTCTTGATGTTTTTCTTGATGTGCTTCATCATCGAAATGGAGTTTAATTTTTTTGCCAGATCAGTCGACCGCGTGTCAGTAATAACACCAATATTGAGACGTAGAATTTTTGCCTCAAATATCCATAAATATTCGGGATAGGTATTTCTTTCTTTTTCATTTCAACAAGAATTTCGGGTACGCTTGTAGTGAAAAAACATTTTGGAAAATAAAATCCATAATTTAATAGTATAGAAGTTGAATAAAGTAATGAACTTAGGTGAGCGAATATTCATTGACAGTTGTATAGTTTTTTGATTGAAATGTGTTGATAACAACGTTACTAGAGGGATGAGAATTACATCATCGACAAACAATGTTTTATTTTTTTTTTTCAAGTGAGTGAATAACAATACCGTACCAGTGAATGAAAATATCGTTTTATAAAAAATAAAACTAGACAATAATGAAACAGAATTTTCGGAATGAGTAAGGTGAAGAGGAACTCTTACTTTAGAAATACACAATTAATTATATAGAAAGAAACTGATCATTTGAACAGAAAATATCCATTTTCCGTGTAGTTTTTATAAACTGCAAGTGGGAAGTTATTTTCGCAGAACGTTTCACTAAAATGTGCCCATTCGCTTTTGGGACACCAATGAAATGGAAATTCTTATCAGATTAAGAAAAAAAAAAACGACGAAAAATATACACTTACCTCCTTGACTATATACTCGTTGTATAGCTCCCTGCCAACCTCAATATTTTAACTGGGATCGTTTGGGCAATTCTTCGCTGACGCTATTGTTTGTCTATTTTTCATACTTTTCACTGGTCGAAAAACTGCTTATCAGACCAAAAATAATTTTATTTTTTCTCTGTTTTTTCAACCTTGTTCATTCATTGTTTGACAGTATCGGCTGTAAAGTTAGCTGCCTACTTGCCTACAGATATCGATACTTAATATCGCACGTACGTAGTCAACTATGAGATTTTTCCTTTCCGTTACACAGCGAAAAGGAAATAACGAAGGAAGTTAACTTTGATATTTCGATTTAACGAATGGTTCGCTTCATTTTATTCATTTTTAACAGGTGATGCTTCTTATACTAGAAGTATGATAACTTCCCCCAAATCATTGAGTATAACATTTCGATATCCAAGTGTTAAAGTAGTAGAATATTTTTCAAATCGTGAAAAATTTTTTAATCATTTAAAATTCATTTTTTGTGATTTTTTTAGTCGTAATTTGAACTTGGAAGGGAAGGTTTTATTGTAAAAATGATAGATATTTATACAGCTCTTGCAAAATTCCCATTTTATTTCGTTTTGAGGCGAGTAAAGGGCAAAGTTGAAATTTAGAGATTTAATTTTCTCCGCGTACGAAATTGTTAGGTATAGGTAAATTTTGAAAAAAATGGCAACAGATTCGTATTCAGCAGCTCTAAATACCCCGCGCAATAAAAGTACTCAAATTTCAAAAATTTACATTTCGCTATGTAACTTTCCCCTGTTCACTTTTTAACTATTTTAAACAAATTTTTACGAAATTTTCTACGATCAATGGTCAACTTTTGCCTATTTTCCAAATTATTTTATGATGTTTCATCAATTATCCGCACATTTTATCCATTTTTGTCAAATGTTCACTTAATTTTTAATAAATAGTTAAAAATAATAAAAAATTGGAGAAAAATTAAATCACGAAAAACTGTTGAAAATATGGTAAAATTTGACCTGAAATATTAAAAAAAAAAATCATTGAAATCATAAAAAAACTGCTGAAAATTTGGTGAAAATTTACCTAAAATATGTAACAAAAGTAAAAAAACGTCGAAAATTAAAAATTGATAAAAATAGGTAAAAAATGCCAAAAAATGATCAAGAATCGCGAAAATATGTTGAAAAATATGTAAAAATTGGCGTTAAATATGAAAAAAACTATTGAAGAACATCGAAAATTGGGTAAAAAGTGGAGAAAATTAATAGAAAATAACGAAAAACACTTGAAAAACAGGTAAAAATTGACCAGAATTAAATGAACAATTATCGAAGATTGGGTAAAAAGTTGACAAAAATCTGTAAAAAAGGTAGAAAATTTATCGAAAATCACGAAAAACAGTTTAAAGTTGATTGAAAAGTGGCCATAATATGAGAAAAATCCCGAAAAACTATTAAAAATTAATTAAAAACTGGCCAAAAATATGAAAAAAAAAGACAAAAAATCATTGAAAATTGGGAAAAAATTACAGAAATGAGTAAAAAAATGCAAAAAATTAATCAAAACACCCAAAAATGGCACTGTTTACTTAATTTTCTTTAAATTGTCCCCCTCGTTTTTATTGATTTTTTACAATTTTTGGTCAATTTTTACCAATTTCTGTAATTTTTTCCCAATTTTCAATGATTTTTTGTCTTTTTTTTTCGTATTTTTGGCCAGTTTTTACTTAATTTTTAATAGTTTTTCGAGATTTTTGATCAATTTTCTGCACCTTTTACTCATTTCTGTTACATTTTAAACCATGTGTCGATAATTTTTCGGGATTTTTTCATATTTTACGTCAATTTTTGCATATTTTTCAACAGTTTTTCGTGGTGCTGGATAAAATTTTTTATTTTTGTCAATTTTTTACTTAAATTTTAATAATTTTGATGGATTTTTTTATATTTTTAGTTCATTTTTACTCAATTTTCAATAATTTTACATTTGTTTTGATCAATATTATGCACTTTTGAACCATTTTTGTCAAATTTTTTCCTAATTTTCATTGATTTTTAATGACTTTTAACGATTTTTAGTCAGTTTTCTTCTATTTTTGAAGATTATTTTGTGAATTTTGATCCACTTTCTGTATTTTTAAACCCATTTTTGTCAAACTTTTAACCAATTTTCGATAACTGTTTATCAAACTTTAGATCAATTTTCACTTAATTTTCAACAGTTTTTCAAAATTTTTAATCTTTTTAACTGATTTGCTGAATTTTTATATGATTTTTAACAATTTTTCGTGTTTTTTGATCAATTTTTTTCATGTTTAACCAACTTTTGGTCATTTTTCACATATTTCTGTCATTTTTTACCTATTTTTCTCGTGATTTATGATAAATTTTTTGCACTTTTTCACAGTTTTATCAACTTTTACCCAATTTTTGATTATTAGAAACGATTTTTTTTTCGTCGTTTGTGATCAATTTTCTTTGAATAAGCGAGTTGTTTTTATTGAAACATAGAAGATTCCAGTAGTATTTTTTATACAGAATATGATGGCGCAATCGAAATTTTTCTATCTCGCATCAGCTGTTTTTTTCGAAGTGAAGGGTAAACATCTTGCCTATTTTGGTTCCTTTAATGAACTGATGAATTTTTGTATGAAGATGTAAAAGAACGTATTCAAAGTGGTTTCTTGTGATTCTGAATTTTTTTTTCCTAATCTCGCACATCTTTAATGAAAAGTAATGAAGATTTTCGTGATTTGTTCGCTTTTTTAATCGTTTCTTAGTCTCGTTAACTATTGACCTTTTAAAAAATTTCAAAACATGTTAGGCTAAGAAATTATAAAATTGGGAATTTTTAACGAATTTTTTCAAGATTTAGCACGTTTTTGAATAGAAAATAAACCATAGCCAGTGAATCTCGGTATCTTAAATTGCAACTTTCTGCTACTAACCATTTCAAAAAAAATTTTTCGTGTCAAAATTAGAATCATTAGGGTTTTTTCAAGTATTCTCTCATTGATAAGTCCTAGTGGCAAGTCTAGATGGTACCTAAGGAGCTAAAATATGTCAATAACTGATGGCTGGAAAAATACCTGAGATTGTTTGAAATGTAGTTTGAATGAACTTGAGGTATAAAATCTCTCATTTCAATGTTTAAAAATATGTTTGAATTTTGGCACAAATATTACTGAATATTTTGAATCTTTTATATGTATTGCGTTGTAAAACTGTTGCAATGGAAATTAAAATTTTTCGTGATTTCACTTTTCGCTCTTCATTTAAAATTATTTTTAGCGACGATTTAATAAGCTTAATTTTAAAAATGCTGCTAAGTACATACAATTTGGTGTTAGAACTTTTTACATTTATTTCTGAATAGTTATTTCATTTCATTTTCAATATACTTATTAATTAATAAATTCGTCTTTCCTCTTTTGTACTATTCTGCGCTGGTAAAAAGTTGATAAAAGTAAAAATGAGCAAGACGAAGTACCTATACAATATTAGAAAGAAAAGAGACACCATCGAATTCGTTTTCGAGAAAAGTACCCATCTAACGTACCCAGCTACGTACAATTTTATCAAAGTGCCATGCCACCATAACGAATAACTATCCCTTTCTGGCAGGTACGAGTATATAAAGCTACGTTTTAATTAGCGAAGTGACTCTTTTGGTAATATAAAAACTCGTTAAGATTGCACATAAATTATTTTTTGTTTTTACTTTTACAAAAAGGTATCCTACTCGCGAAGCTGTCGACGGATTAGCGAACACAGCGGAGAGAATACGGTTTCTTGCGTCCTGCTCGATGCCATTTTTTTTTCCTTCTTCATAGTCTTGTCTTCTTGTTTTCGTTCTTTATGGTACCTACCTACCTACCTACCTACCTTATCTACGCTTAAGTAGATACCTATATAATGTATATGTTCTAGAGCAGTCATGATTTTCAGCACATTTTTTTAATCATGTTTTCAACATGAATGAAAAAAATTTTTTTTTGAAAATGTTTTTACGTAGCTTTTTGTAACAATATAAAATTTTCAAACTTTTGTATCAAACTTTTAATGTAGTGAAATTACTGCAAAGAAAGGTTTTCGCTCGAACCAAATGTAAAAAGCAATTTGACGACTGATTCTTAATCTAGAATGTATTTACCCGTCGTGCAAATGTCATTAGTTTGGTGTCATGTGACGTGTCATTTTCAAATCAGTACACATTGGATCTTGCTTCAAAAAAATTTTAACCAATCATAATAATGATTGTTCCGTCCACTTCAATCGCCATTGCAATTACTGTGACAATTTTAAATCAGAGAAACGCCATCAATATTCTATGGCACAAAAATGTTATACTTTTAGCGAATTTTTGAGTTTCAGGTGACACTTGAACAAAACATTACTGGCGAACTTCTGACATATATTTGTTGACATTATCATGGCACAGATATGTTATAAGTTTGACATTTTTGTTGGCGCACTGATGACGTATAAATGACATATTTCTAACGCTTGTAAAATTATATTCTATTGGCAGAAATATGACATGAAGTTGATGTTTCAGCTGACACTTTTGCGACACACGAATGGCATAACTCTGACACACATTTTGTGACCCTATTGTGACACAAATGTGTCGTGTGATTGACGCTTTTGTTAGTATTTTAGTGACATATAAATGGCAGACTTTTATTTTGTGACTCAGTAGTGACATATTACTGACAATGTTATAGAACCTTTTTGATACAGTTGTAGCATACTTTTAACTTTGATTTGGCAGTGCACTAATGCCATATGAATGATATTCAGCATGCTTTTGACTTGATTATGACACTAATGTGACTTAGGAGTGGCACACTTCTGACAACATTATGACACCATTCTGACACAGTTCTGGCATGATTTGGACATCATTCTGACACATCTATGGCGTGATTTTGACACTAGTTTGGTACATTTTTGACACTGCCAAAAACATGTCACAATTGTGTCAAAAATAGTAGTATCAAAATCACCCCATAAATGTGTCAGAATAGTGTCACATGTTATCAGAAGCATGCCAGAACTGCATCAGAATGGTGTCACAATGTTGTCAGAAGTATGCCACTTCTAAGTCACATTAGTGGCATAATCAAGTCAGAAGCATTTCATTATTATGTCAATAGTGTACCATCGATGTTCCAATACCTCGTCAAGTAAATGTCATATCATTGTCAGGACCAAAAAATGAAGTGAAGAATTTTTTGCATGACTGTGGAGGAATCTGAGATGGTGTGGATGTTTCCTGGGATATTTAAAGGTTCGTCTTTTCTGTTTCAAGTTGGGGTACAGGAATAGGAGGTGTTGGGTGGTAATGGGCTCGGAGTTGCAAAATTGACACAGGTTTGGGAGATCGTAATTTTGCCAGCTGGCAAGGTGAGTCTGGTAAAGAATATTTTTGATATCATTTGGCTAGTTAGGTGAAAATATCTGATAATTTTGCTAATTTGTCTAATTTTTCGTTTCCTTCAATGCCTACATGACTAGGAACGTACATGAATTTTATTGTTTTGTGTGAAAGTTGGATGTTGAATATAATTTCGTATATATTTTGGATTATTTGGCAGTCAGAAAATTTACTTTGAATTGCTGATAGGGAAAATAGGGAGTTAGTTAAAATGAGGAATTTTTTATGACGAGAGTTCGTTTCGTAGGGGAAAAAATACATTTCAAAAATTTGAATAAAATGAGTTGCGATGAAAAGTGTGTAAATTTCGTTTCTTTTATTTTCTCTCTAGCTGGCCACGGGGGGAGGGGGGAGCCTAAGAGAAAACAAAAAAAAGTAATGTTAGAAAATCTCTCATAATTAAATAAGTTGAATCTCCTCGTGGAAAGCCCGATTCGAGTCTGGAATTGAAATTGCTGAAAAAATCGTGTCCACCGCATGCAAAATACTCAAAGTGGGATTCATTTTGTTTTTAGCTGGCTGGAATTCATGCCTGCCTCCCACTAGCGTAACATAATTGATGAGAGAATTTTCTAATATCATTTTTTTGTTTTCTCCCAAGCCTACTACCCCCTTCCCCCCTATAACCACCTAGACAAATAATATGAAAATATTTGTTTTTTTAATACTCTACAACGTTTATTTGAACTAATTTTTCGAATTTTTTATGTGGGAAGTACTATGCAAAACAAACGCTCGCAAAATGAATTGAGCCGATTTTTGAAAATTATTTGTGTCTCGGGGAAATTTTCAAACGTGGCGTATTTCTGAATGCCCTAGCTCTTCCCCAAAACCTGCTAGGAGAAAAAAATCAAAGAAGTAGAACTGTTTGTCTTTTGGTGCTCTATAACTTTGGTTTCGACATTTTTTTCGTTAGTGCATTATATGTGAAGTTATTGCCGAAAAATCAAATTTTGCGCCCCCTTGTCCCTCAAAAAAGGGTCAAGTATGCATGGATTTTAAGGAAGTTTGGCAATATTGAAATACATACGTACTTTACAGTACTTATGTATGGAATTTCCACGATTTTTGAGTTAAAAAGGCTGTACTAACCCTGGAAAGAAATTGTCATCTGTATAAAAGGGTTGAAAAAAATTTAAAATAAAAATCTCATAGCGAATTCATGAAAGAAGGATGCAGAAGTTTGAAAATTTTACATTTTATTTTGACAAAAAAAGTGTAAGAAAATTATTTGTTGTTATAAAAAGGGTAAATATCCTATGTGGAAACATTTTCAGGAACAGAAATAGAAAAATTTTCAAACAAATTTTTTCATTCATTTTAAATATACGAACAAAAAAAAGTAGGTATAATGTAGCGAGGACTTCGTTTATCTGGTGTATTATTTTATCTACTACGACGACGACGACGACGACGAAGACGAAAGCATTAATTAAGTTAGGAGCTTTCGTCGTTTACGGATGCGCGCCTTCAATCTTTATAATATAAATTTTATACAAAATAAGCGACGATGCGATGCACAGAAATTTGAATACCATACTTACCTTTATAGACTTCTTACTTTTAGATCTGTGCGACGAAAAGTATTTTGATGAGAGAATGGGACGCGGAACGTGGGACGTGAGACGCGAGCCATGGTCGGATTTTCTATTCTCTGCGAGACAAACGTCATCGCCAATGAGAAATTTCCGCCAACAAAAGCTTTTTCTTATATTAAAACTTGTGTATTTGACAGGTAGCAAAAACCAAAAACACAGATGGCAGTTGGCGAATCTTGCAGATTGTTTGGACATGGTTTATTCACTATATTGTCGATTCGAGAAATTATTGTGGCAAGATGAAGGTAACGTTTCAAATTATAATTTTTCAACCGATTGTACGTGTATTGATGTTTAATCTACAGTATCAACAAGAAGGGATATAGTTGAACTTGATGAGAAAAATTCATTTTGAAATGAAGCCCCATCATCATGTGTATGGAGCTACGAGCAAAACACTTCAGTGAATTCTCATTCGGCCATAACGAGTAGATGCTCTTAAAATTATAGCGGAAGTACGATTTTTTTAAAGATCTCAAATTAGGCAGGGGAGAGGTGCTAAAATTAAAATATCAAAATTTTGGAGAATTGTTTTCTTTTAAATCGTATTTCACCTCCAAATCTTAAATTTGAACCCTTTTGGTTTCACAGAAAATGAGTTATGCCCTAAAAACCTAATTTTTGGATTATTGAACCCCCTCCCTCAAATTTTTTAAATAACAAAATTTTAACCACAGCATCTACGTTGAACTTATAATGATTTTATCGGGGGGGGGGGGTGCGAATGCGAAAAATTCAACACTTTTTCGCTGGGTAATCCGATAGATTATGGAATTATCGAAAAATTCAACACTTTTTGAAGATTTTCAAGTTATTCACATCTTTTGAGCTGTGAAATGAGATCTGAAAGAATTTTGCATATTCTCCCTCCCTTTTTTTCGCTGGCATAACAAATGTCACCTTCTGTGTAGGAATTTGCTGTAATTTATTTTTTAGAAAGATCTTATATGTGGAATCCGAGTGAAACAAGGGCGAAACTTATGCAAAATGCTGAGGGCCAGTGGTCGAAACATGAGTATTTGGATGTATTTGTAAACTCTAAAAACTGAACTGTACAGTTTTTTACGTGTATTAACGAATTTTTACGTGAAAAACATCGCTCTGGAAGGGTTACCCCCTCCCACTTTTATTCCAGTGTTACTCCTTAAATCCAAAAAATAAGCGTTTCTGTAGGTATTTTCAGTTTTTCATAATTTTCGAGTTATAAAATGAAATTTTGAATAATTTTTTCGTCATTTGTTATGTTTGTTGAAGTTTTTTGAATCTGTTTTCGGGTTTTCACGTTTTTTTTAGATGTAAAACGACATTTTAATTCAATTTTTCATCTTTTTACTGCTTGGAATGCAAAATTGAATTTTTGAATAAGTTTTGTTCGTGTGTCTAAAGATTTATTATTATTTTTTTTTTATTTTTTTACATTTTTTGTGCTGTGAAATGATATTTTGAACTATTTTTTCTTAATTTTACATGGTGTTTGAAAATTTTTAGCTTTGCTTAAGCTATTAAATTGAAAATTGAACAAATTTTTTCATCATTTTACACCATAAAAAATTGAAATATCAACTTTTTTGAAAATTTTTTACTTTTTTTTTGAGTTATAAAAGTCATTTAAAACTATTTTTCTTAACTTCAGTCCCTTATTTTTTGAACATTTTTTTCCAATTTTGTCATTATTTTACTCGGTTCAAATTTTAATGATTTTTTTTTTAAAATAATTTTCCACTTTTTTATTATTTAAATTTTTTTTTCAATTTTTTACTGTTTTTGAACTATAATTTGACATTTTTAACGATTATTTCATTATTTTTTTCTAGTTCTTTGTTTTTTTTGAGCTGTAAAGTAATATTTTGGATCACGTTTTTTCGAATTTTCAATTTCTGAACTGTAACTGTCTTTTTTATTACTTTTTTCACGTAATTTTACACCATAAAGGCGAAAATATTGACTTTTTTGAGGACAGTTTTTGTACAATTTTTTCATCGTTTGATGCGTTTTCTGAAAGATTTTTTCGCTTGTTCATTTTTTTTTGAATTGTAACGTAGCATTTTAAACAAAGGTTTCTTTCGGCTTACATATTTTTTGAACTTTTTTTTCATCCTTTTATATGTTTTTACATTTTTCCCCGGGTTTTCACGTTTTTTGAAACGTAAAATGGAATTTTGTGTTATTTTTGTTTTTTGTTTGCTGCTTAAAAATGTAAAATTTAGGTATGATTTTTGAGTGATTTTTCGTATTTTTTTCATCATTTTTTCACATCTTTTGAACTATAGATTGACAATTTATACGATTTTTTGTATCCTTTCTCACGTTGATAGCAAAAAAGTAAAGTTTTCAAAGACTAGGTTTGAAAATTGTAGGTATTTGTACTTGGCAATAGCTCTTTAATAAAGCTGCCGTTTGTTAATTTTTGCAATTTATCCGAAATCATCAAATTTTCCCCACCAAAATGTTCGATCCACTCGACCAGCAGTATGCAGGTTAATAGAATTGCCTACTCGGTTCGCCGCAAAAACAAGTTTCATGCAACTTGTTCCCTTGTTCACTGATCTTTCAGGGTGCTCCTCATTTTTAATGCCTTCCTTTTTCTTAGAGGATGGAAAATATCAGCGTCTAAAATTTTATCGAGTGAGCAATTTCATTTCAATCAGAAAACCAATGTAAGTAATTAGCGAACCTTGTATGAAACATTTTTTGCAGCAAAGCTTGTCATATGGAAGTTTTTTTTTTAATTTTCCAAAAAAAAAAAAGCTAAAAATCATCGATTTCAATAGTGAGCCTTGTAGTGAAACATTTTTGGCGAAAATTTTGTTACATAGAAGTTTTTCTGGAGAAAATTTTTCATACAAGGACCACTAATTACATTGGCATTTTGATTGAGATTTTGAAATTGCCCACTAGGAAGAGGGGGAGGGGTGAAGTTTTTCAATGGAGGAGGTGAGAAGAGAGGTCGAGATCAGAACAGTAAAATCATTTACTCTGCTTGGTACTGACCAAAATCGCTCTCATTCGGTCAATTGGCTCAGTTTGGCGACGGATTAGATATATATGAGTGGAGATAACATTAGCTCAAAATTCAGTTTTGCTTAATTTTGGGTGAGGGATTATGAGGGACAAAGAACACAAAAATTATTTCTTTTTTGAGGCAATCGATAGAAAATCCAAAGTTGTATAACATATCCAAAAATCAATATCCCAAGTCAATTAGGATGGAAGATATGAGGCTTGCTTCCTTTTTGACCTCGAAAAAGGGCTGTTCCTCCCCTATCTCCTCACCAACAGGTGGATCCCGACTTTTCAGCTCCATTGCCCCCCCCCCCGCCGCACAACCACAAATATATGGTTTTTTGGTCAGGTTTTCCTATGTTTTGAGTTTGTTCCTCGCATGTTTCCCTTCCAAACAGAGTCAGGAATTTGAAATTAGGTATGTACATTCAGTAGGGGTCGTACATATGCCTTTTGGGGGTGTCGACTTCTGTACCCCATTGCACCCTCTTATAGCCTCAAATATGTGAATGTTTGGTCAATTTTTCATATTTTTTGAGTTTGTTCCCCGCATAGCTCTCTTTCAATTTGCGATAGGAAGTCGAAATTAGGTATGCACATTTAGTGGAGCTCTCGCTTCCTACACTAAATACTAATTAGAAAAAATGATCACGAAGCGATGCTTTTTTTCAATCCTCATAAATATAATGTATTACACAACAAAAATAAAATGGCATTGGTAAAATAACTAGAAACACAGGGTTTATGAAGAGGTTACGAACAACTCATGAAATTCAATTCGAAGTAACCTAATTGATATACTTTGTTTTTAGAACTGGCCCTTGTAAGGTGGAAAATTTCCGGGTACAAGTGTTGTACTTTTTCCGTCCAGATTAACATCACTTTTACCAAATGACAATCTCTTTACTTAGTCGACTTGTTGTTCCATTTCGTTTGAATACTTTGATGAAAATGTTTATGTCGAGGCTATTTCGATCCACTCGTTTAGTTGGTTCGAGGATTAAATTCCCCCAAGTGGACGAACCGCTATTATTATTATTTTTATTCTCTACGGATGAATTTTTTGTACGTACTTATTCGTAAACGAGTAAAGAAAACGAAGGAAAAAAAATAGAAAAAAACTGAAAATACGAAACGAAACAAAATCCGAAACAATAAATCTTTCGGTTTGAACTCGACGTTAATTTGATTTTTCAATTAAATTCGCCGAAGAAAAATAACAGATGTACTCGTATGTATAAAGAAGAATAATACGAGATATTTACTCGTGCTAATACATAAATAGCTATATGTATATATAGTAAATAGGTATAAAATGTACAATCTTGGAAAGTTTTTTCGAGTACGAAGCCAACGTGAATTTGCACGAGTAAAGCAAACTGGTACCTATTTGGCAATTGTTAAAACACTACTGCGAAAATAGGTGGACGGAGACGAGAGAGGTATATTTGCTCAAAAGTTCGATTACTCATTTATACTTACGGCAGCCGGGCTAAAAGCTCTACCACAAATTACCGTTGCGACTTCGGACTCGAACTTGCGAAGTTTATCTAAGTAACGAATTTATCCGAAATGAAGGATTCAGCGGCGCACCTTGTCGCACATGAACGAAAAAGGCGGAGAGATGGTCTCGATGGCCGAATGTGTATACTTTACTCTTACTTACCTTTATATAGGTTTTATATATACAGTCTAAGAAAATAAGAACCCGCTGCTATTAATAGCTTGGCAAATAAAAGTCGACTTTACGTACGTACGCGCGATCATTCCGACCGAGTAAACCACTGAAAAACGCAACTGGGTGGAAAGGTACACGGTACACATCGAGTAGATGTTCAACCTATAAAATAAAAGAGACACAATGACGAGTAAACAAAAACGTCTCTTGCTTTGGTCGTCGGTTGTTGAATTTTTGCCTTCGTATTTTGACGTTTGTATGGTATTTTTCCATCTCTGTACGGTACGCTTTTGGTGTAGACGAGTAGTTATACGATGCTTTATTTCAGCTGGCTACCTTTTGACGAATTCGTTAAATCCTTCTTCTGTCGAGCGAATAGAACAATTAATAAAGTGGATATTTTGTATTTTCTTTTGAGCCACTAAAACTAATCTCTATTGTTTGCGCTAAGACGCGACAGAAGAAGATACTTCAACGTTTGCTTTTCAGCACTCTGTTACTCTGGCCCTTTATTCTTTCTTCCTGTTAGCTTATAGTTCCTGCCATGGCGTAGTGTGTTGGTCTATATTGTTTGGCAAGTAAACTAGATTTTTAAATTAAATATCTCACGTTTGCCACCTCGCCATAATAAACATACGCAACGTTTATCAGATTATTGAAAAGCGACTAAAACGAAAAAGGATGGCATTTAATTAATTTTTTCAAGAGGCTGGTTTCATTTATTGAAGGCGATGTATGCTCAAAGGTATCTAGCACCTGCCTAAAGTAGTACTATTTTTCTGCTGCGTTGTATTGAAATCCGAATCTTGGTTGCATTTTCATCTCATTGAACTTTCAACGACGATGTGACGTCATCGAGGACCTTTGATCGTTACCTATGAAACTATCAACTTTTTTTACCGGTTATATTTCATTTTTATTTTTTTGCACTCCTTACTCGTTCAGTTATTTTTATGTGATGGGCCATTGCCAAAATTTCAATCTTGATACAATTAAGATTAATAGCGATCACATATATCCACAACTTTTCCATAAACAACTCAGTCCCTGCTTTGCATACCATCCAAAATCTGAATTGAAAAAAACAACATCCCATAGCACAGGAAATTATCCACATCCTCTCATCGTCGTCCAACAAAACAGTCCTATGTTGGGTTCCCTCACATAGAAATATCGCAGGTAATGAAATAGCTGACTCTTCCGCCAAAATTGCATCACTGCACAGACCTATCCAAAATATCCCTATCCCTCTTACCGACTTGAAACAGTTCGTCAAAGCTCAAAACCTATCCACGTTTCAACTATTCTAGCAACAAATCCCCTCCTC
>FIZR01003377.1:0-23132 GCA_900060175.1 Ferrisia virgata
TTTTTGGCCTAGATATATGGTACTTTCTACTGTTTTTATTTTCTCCCCATGTGTATTAATTTCGTATTTCAAATTTTTGTTATTGAGTAGTTTAGTTTTTGATAAATTCATAGCCAACCCTGCCAAAATCCCAATCTCATTCAGCTCTTTAAACATTATTTCAAGTTCGTCGCAATTTCTTGCCACCAGAGTTACATCATCAGCAAATCTGAGATTGTTTAAAAATTCACCGCTGATTTTAATTCCTTTTTTTTCCCAATTTAAATTTCCGAAAATTTCTTCAAGCGCACAATTAAAAAGTGTTGAAGATAGGGGGTCACCCTGTTTTACACCTCTTTGAATTTAAAAAAATTTCCCTACTATATCAGTTTTTATTCTACTTTCTAATTCTGTGTACATTTCTTCGATAATTTTTACAAAAGTTTCAGGGACATTGGGTCCATAAAGTCAACATCATCAAAATGCACGTCTATCAGGACCCGTACTGAATTCACGCACCAATTTTCAGCTTTCTAGCTCAATCTGATGGCAGAGAGAGGAAGATATGCGAGGAACAAATACAAAAAAAAAACGAAAAACCAATAAGAAAAAAACTTTTTTGGTATTGTGAGGGGCGACAATGAAGCTAAAAAAAAGAGACTGGCAAAAGGCATATCTAGTACCCCTACTAAATTTGGGTCAGGTGTTTATATTGGTAATATGTAGTACCTATAATCACAACAGCAACAACAAAACCAGGACCACTAATAAATCTATATACTTAATTTCAACTTCGTAGCTCAATTTGGAGGGGTGTTGAGGTAAGAAAGGGGAAAACATCTTGTATCTACCATAATAATTGACCTAGGAGGCTGATTTTTGCATGTGTTATATAACTTTGGATTTTTTATCGATTGGCTCATAATATTTTTTTTTTGTGGTTTTGGCCCCTCAAACCCCCCTCCTCAAATTTAGACATAACTGAGGCGTTCTAAAATGAAAAAACTTTACAAATTGAAATTTTTATGATGATTTTTAGAAAACCATGTTTCTTATTACGATTTTTACCTATCTTGTTACCTATATTTCTGGGGTAAACCATCAAACGAATACCACATGGGTTTTTATTCATGGTTGATTCAGAGAATTGTTATTTTTTTAATTATATTTGTTATGTAAATAATTAAATCTCTGGCCTTTGTACGCGTTAACACATATTTTCCTTTATTTCTTGAATTCTAATTTATTTTCTGCTCGAATTGTTGTTATTTATCCTTCCGTACACTCATCGTAAATTTTTGTTTTTCCCAGATAATTTTTGCCATTTTCCTCCAACATGAGAGATCGAAAAAAGTCATCTTCGTCAATTCCTATAATCATGTTACTGAAACCTTCTCTCGACCTTGTTAACTCACCTCCCCCTTCCCCCCAAATTGGGCTATCTGGAAACTTGAAATTTGGGATGTAGATTTTATATAGGCTCTAGATGTACCCAGGTCCAAATCAAAGGGGGGAGCTGGGGGGTTGCACACCCGCACCCCTGGTTAAGGGTCCTGTTTGGTATTTTAAATCAATTTTTAACAGTCCAAAGCTTTAGTCTGGGGAGAAAAAAAGAAAAGTATTGTGCATGAAAATATTATGAATATCGACCAATTTCCATGTTTTATCTTCAAGGTGACTTAAAACTTTAATCAAATCAGTCAGTGTGAAGTTGAAGATATTTTTGAACAGAAAATTTCGCTCAACTCCTCAACACTCTTGGAGCCCAAACTATATACAGAAATGTAGCTGAGATGGTTTGGGAGTCTGAACCCTCTTCTTCGGAACCGAACAAATGCAATTTTATTGCTTAAAATTTTTGAAAATGCACTTTTCGATCGTTAAAAATTTTTACATTTTCAAAATTTTGTCCATGCTTTGCTCGGACGTACCATGACCCAAAAAATAGGGCACAAAAAAGTAAAAACTGTTCTTTGATCCATCCCTGATTACGCCACGACTATTCAGAGGATGTATAAATAGATAACATTTTTCCAAAAGTACATTCTTCAGCCTTTAAAAATTAGTTTTTACGTAAAAATTTTCACACTCGTTTCGCTTGGGCGTGTACAATCCTACCACCAAAATCATCATTGATTAAGAGTAAAAAAGAACAGAATTTCACTTGAAAATTTTATAATTGTGGTTGACATTGTTCATTGTTTTTTGCCCTTTCTCGAAAAAGCTTATGTTGCATTACTGAAAATTGTCTCGCAATTCATTTTGAAAAAGCTTGGGTGTACCGTTTGGTGATTTTGACGTTATAGCTCCATTGCACCGCCCCCACTTGTCATTGATTAAGAAAAGGGATCCCTTTATAATGAAACTTATAACAAAAATCAGGCTTCAGCCTTCACAAAGCGATGCTTTTTTTTTAATTTTCTAATTTTCAAAATTCCTATCGTGGCTGATCAGATCAAGTCGATGAGAAAATAATCGTAGTGATTGAAAATATTTCATAACAGCCTGCTGTAACATTTCTTGATTATTTTCCAAGTATATGAAAATCGGATATCAGAATGGAGTGGGCTTTTTCAAAATAATATCGAATAATATTTCAAAAATTTAATATGATTGCTTTGAAAAGAGTGAAAAAAAAACCAAAAGTAAAAAATATTTAATATAAATTCCTATACCCACAATAGCTTTTTATCGAAATGTAAAACGTACAGATATTTATATAAAAATAAAGCAGAACAGAGAGAAAATTCTAATATGTATAACTTCGACATTTCAACATGAAAGGGAAACAAGGTACATAGATATAACCTTCAAATCTGAAGCACACTTACATGTTGAAAGGTAAAAGAAATGAACTCAAAAAAAGCATCGCTTTGCAATGCTTTTACCGCAAAGCGATGATTTTTAAGCCTGATTTTCGTGACATATTAAAATCATCAAAAATTTAAAAAAACATCGATTTGCGATGATTTTTTCCTAATTAGCATTGAGGATAGGAAAGGTTCAATGAGGCTAATAAGTTAAACCTCCCAAAAAGTATATATAGGGGACCTATTGAATGTACATTCATAATTTCAAGCACCTAGCTCAATTTGGAGGGGAGTTATGCGAGGAACACACTCCAAAAATAAGAAAAAACAACCCGAAACCACATATTCGAAACAAATCTAAGATCCCTACTGAATGTACATTGTACATACTAAATTTCAACTTCCTAGCATATTTTGGTGATCAGATAGGGGAGGAACAGCCCTTTTTCAAAGTCAAATATGGGGAAAACCCTCATATCTCTCCTACTAATTGACCTTGGAGTTCGATTTTTGGATATGTTATACAACTTTGGATTTTTTATTGATTGATTCGCAAAGGAACAATTTTCATGTTTTTGGCCTCTTAGCACCCCCTCCCTCAAAATGGCACAAAACTGAATTTTGACCCAAGTTCATCCTCACTCATGTATATCTAATCTGCCGCTAAACTGAGCCGGCTGACCAAATTGAAGTGATTGTGGTCAGTATCGAGCAAAGTAAATGATTTTAGTATTTAGGAAAAAAAGAATAAAAAATAAAAATCTGATATGGTCAAAAATGATCTTGATGGTCTTCTAGAACCGCAAAACGGATTTTGTTGGTATCTCCTTCCCTACCCCACCCCACCGATGTTGATCGATAGACTGTCAAAGCCTGGTTTTCATTTACAATATGATGTAGAAAATCAGACTAAAAAGTATATGAATACTTACACCTCTTAGCAAGTTAAGAGTTGAACATCGAAAGTGTTCGAAATATTGTTGAAATTTCAAAAAGTAAAATTCACAATATTTTTCAAATATTTAATGATGAATACTTTGATTTTAAGGATTTTTAGGGTTTTGAGGATTTCAGAGGTTTTCTGATGGCTGCCACTCCTATGTTTTGAGGCTTTTGGGTGGTTAGGACTTCGGTCAATCTTAATTTTCAACAGCTTTTTATGATTTTTTTTCAATTTTCTTCATTTTTCACTCATTTTTATTAAAGGATAATTATTTCAAATAAAAACGTGAATTTTTGGATTTTTAACAAAATTTTTACGATAAGGTTTGCATGCCATGAGAACATAAGTCCATCAGTTAGTTTCAAACTTCAGCGTTGGGGCAGATTGAACAGTTTTATAACTACTGGTACCCTTTCAAGTGCCCAATTTTCTCCATCACTCTTCCACAATAAATCAAAGTTAAAAAAAAAAAATACAATTACTCTTTGGGGGCTGTTGAAAAATTTCCATTTTATGTTTCATATTTTCAGAATTTAATGAATTTTCCATTTATCTACACTGAATATGTGCCAATTCCCTAATTAATCAGAGATATTTTTTTTAACTTCATTTTTACGTGGGTTTTAATTTCAAGCATGGATTTTGACTTTGCTGATTTTGACTTCTGGTAGATTTGTATTCTAAGCCATTAAAGTAGGATATTACAAGGTTTTTGGGATTTAGGAACTTGGAGATTTCAGATGTTTCAGATAATTGCTATCTCTAAATTTTACCGATGCTTACTCAACGTTGAACTGATTACTCTGCTTTTGCATCTTGCTCAAAACCATTTAACTTGCAATCAGCAGTTTGAAAAACACTACTAATAAATCATATTTTAATACTGTCAATAACAACTGGTAACTGTTGCGCGCATGCGCAACCATTTCTACGCACGCGAGTTCGCTCATACACAAACTCAACCTGCGACTAACCGTATTTCAATATCCCGAATACTTTCCGAACAATGTCGAAGTTTGCCGGAAATCTGACGCTGTTGCTGTTCCAAGCAGTGTTGCAAGAACGGAACGAAAACGGACAACTTGAGATTCTTGAAGAACAAGTACAGGACAAAGGTGAATGTTTCAAAAGAACGAGAACGAGAACGCATAAATTTTCTCACGTTCTCCGTTCTTCAGTTAATTTTTTTGTAATGTATTTGCCACAACTTTGCCTGCCTAAAACCAATTATTATTTTTTTGGGGTTATAAAAGGGTGCAATAGAGCTAAAAAATTGGACTCCCAAAAGGCACAGCTAGAGTCCCAACTAAATGTACATACCAAATTTCAACTTCCTAGCTCGTTCTGGCGGGGAGATAGGGGAGGAAAAGCCGTTTTTCAAGGTCAAAAAGGGGGAAAATCCTTATATCTTCCCTCCGAATTGACTTAAGAGGTTGATCTTTGGTTATAATATACAACTTTTGATTCTTTGTCAATTGGCTTAAAAAGGAACAATTTTTGCATTTTTTACATCTCAGCACACCCTCCCTAAAATTGGGATATACCTGAATTTTGACACAAGTTCATTCCCACTCATATATATTTAATCCGCTGCCAAACTGAGCCGATCGACCGGATTGGAGCGATTTTAGTAGATACTGAGCGAAGTAGATGATTTTAATGCTCAAAAAAAAAAAAATAAATAAATAAAAATAAATATCTGACATGGCTAAAAAAACGTTTTAATGATATTTTAGTACCCTAGAACAGATTTTGTTGATATCTCCCTCCCCCCAGTTTTCATTGGCAATATGACATAGAAAATTAGGCTAAAAAAAAGAGTGGGAACGAGAACGAAGAACGAACAGGAACGCTCATTGAACGAAGTGAAGTTAATGAATGCTCTTGAAAAGAACAAAGTTGGAACTTTTCAAAACGAGAACGTGTTCTTTACGAACGGAATAAGATGCGTTCTTGCAACACTGGTACCAAGACGTCCTATTAAACATCTTTCAATGTTAATATCATTTCAGCCATGAGCTGAAGATATCAATCCTACACCAGGTCTTCCCTACGTCAACTTGTATATAGCTTTGAAAGTCGATATATCCCTTTGATTATATTTCCCAGATGAAAATACAGCTTAGAAAAAGATACTACTCGACCGGGTTTATAACGATGAAAATAACGACTCGAAAGTACATGTTCCTTACCTACCTACCTACCTACCTACATATACATAAATCGAAATTAGATATATGTCAAATTTCAAGAAAATAAACGAGAATACTGTACAAAAGTAAAGAACCCACGTAGTACAATAGCGAAATAGTAGTACACTCGGAGAAAAATCTGCTTAATCCATCATTTGAGATGAAGAAAATTCTCTCGTTAACGATGATGCCGATAAACGAGCGAACGTTGAACGACAGATACGCTACCAGCGACGAAAAAATATTAGAAAGGAAAACTTACCAACTGGTATACCTACCCAACGCAAACACATATTACACACCAAAGTACGTACATAGATAGACAGACAGACGAAAAACAACGACGAAGAAAAATTTCATTTCCTCGAATAATATTTCGTATACTCTTTAACTACTGCGATGCGAATCACCATCGTATTGTTGTAGTCGTCGACTTAAAAATCCGCCTACGCTTTTGTCGTCGCAACAAACGCTTACACTAGGCTTTTGCGAGTGTTTAAAACTTAGCAAAAGCTACGATAACTGCGTACACTGTAGATACATAATAACTAGCTAGGTACTATCTAAGCTAGCTACTCGTACGTATGTCTACGTACGAGTAGGATATAATAACGCGAGTATATAAATCATGGAAATGTAATAAATCGAGCAGCGAGCACGCAGAACGACTCTCATATATAATAAGGGCAAAGTTAGGAATAAAATTTTGCAAACTTGCCGGCTCACGTCTAATTATACGAGCGTTTATATCGACTTAATAATCGTAAAATGTCTACCTTGAATGACGGTATACGCGACCAACACGAACCAAGCAGCAGGTTACTACAGTACGAGATGCATAAATGGTATTAATAATAAAATATTAGTACGCTTATGAATGAAAATGCTTCTCTCCCTCATTCACGTCGATTGCCGAACGTGAACGAGTCCATATACTCCACCCTGTTAGCCCTATTCCTGTACCTGGTACCTACCTACTACCTAACTACCTACTACTACCTAAGCTATTACACATCTATCGGCAAGTAGGTATTAATACGTAGCTACTTTGCAAAATGTCGCGAAACTTTACAGCTAATGGAATTTTAAAGTATACCGACGTAGGTACGTATTTACCTCGACTTGAATTAATTTCTGTGTCAGTTCGAGTTTGGTGAAAGTGAAATTTTTCATACCATAGATTACCTACGCTAGACGTAGATATAAGGAAATTGTTATTCATATTTTTGAAAAGTTTTTAAAACTTGGCAGAAATCTTTTAGACTTTTTTAAATTTTCTCGACGTACTTGGTTTTTTTTTCTTTTAATATTTTTTAAAAAAGGTTTCCATATCTATCGATTGTGTAATTTAATCAGCTCGAAAATAACCTAGATTTTTATTGTTATTATTTTTTAGCCTTATTTTCCATGTCATATTGTCAATAACGAAAATCAGGCTACTATAGTTGTCTACCAAGGGCTGCTGAGGGGGGGATATCAACAAACTTCGTTTTGAGGTGCTAGAAGACCATTAAGGCAAATTTTCGGTCACGCCAAGTACTTATTTTGTTTTTCATTTTCTTATTTTTTGCCCGAACATTAAAATCATTTACTTTGCTCGATATTGAACAAAATCGCTCCAATTCGGCCAATCGGCTCAGTTTGACTGCGAATTAGATATATATGAGTGGGGATGACCTTGCGTCAAAATTCAGCTTTACCCCATTATGGGTGAGGGGGTGCTGAGGGGCCAAATGCACAAAAATTGTTTCTTTTTAAATCAATCGATAGATAATACAAAATTGTACACCATATCCAAAAATCACCCTCCTAGGTGACTTAAGAGGGGAGATATGAGGGGTTTTCACCCTTTTTGACCTTGAAAAAGGGCTGTTCCTCTCCTATCCCTCACCAAAATGAACTAAGAAGTTGAAATTTGGTACGTACATTCACTAGGTGCCCTAGATGGACTTATGAGGGTATCGACTTTTCAGCTTCATTGCACCCTCTCAAAGCCTCGAAAAAGTGGTTTTTTGGTCAGGTTTTCTCATTTATTGAGTTTTCTGAGTTTGTTCCTCGCATAACTCCCCTCCAAATTGAGCTGGCAATTTAAATAAGGTATGTGCATTCAGTAGGAACCCTAGATGCGCCTTTTGAGGGTCTCCACTTTTCTTCCTCCGTAGTTTTGAATATGTGGTTTTTTGGTCGTTTTTTCTTATTTTTTGAGATTTTTCCTCGCATAACGACCTTCTAAATTGGGCTAGGATTTTGAAATCAGGTATGTACAGTCAGTAAGGACCCTAAATGTGCCTTTTGGGGGTTTTTACTTTTTAGCCCCATTAAACCCTTCCTATCCTTAATGCAGACTAGGAAAAAAACATCGATTTTCGATGCTTTTACTTCTCAATTCAAATTGAAAAAGCATCTGTCATTTTAACCAGTTCACTTAGTTCCACTATATCATTTTTAAAAGCGTAATGCAATTTCTTCCTTCCTAGCATAGCTCCTTCCATCTCATTTTGGTGGGCAAGTGAAAATTTACTCGGCAATAAACTCCTATTTCAGCAATTACATGCTTTAAAAAATTCGATTGGGGTACTCGATGTATATTTTTGGGGTTTCTTTTTCAGCCTCATGGGATACCAACAAAATCCGTTTTGGGGTCTTAGAAGATCATTAAAACAGTTTTTTTTTTTAGCCAAAATTTAATGAGGTAATCTGATACAAAATCTTACGCTGATCAATAGTTGAAAACATTCTATCTGAGAACAAGGACATTCTCCTACTCTTACCCTATAACGGTGGGGTGGGGAGGTCAAGGAGAAAGATTTGTGAAATGTTGAAATTAAGTTCATGATTTTACATTTGATAACATTCGATATATTTTTTTTCTGCGTTGAGAATCAAACTTCAGGGTTTTCGTTGCTCTGACCATAGAGAGAGAGAGAGGGAGAGAGGGAGAGAGAGGGAGGTGGAGGTGCACTGCCAGTTATTTCAAAGATTTTTATTGGCGAGCTTATAACATTTTTTTCAGAAGTCATCCACAAAAATAGAAAAAAATATCAATTTTCAGCTAAATTTTATTATAATATTGTCACCATTTGCAACCCCCTTCATCCCCAATTTTAATTTTTGTACCACAGTCCTACAGTCATATTCTTTGCCTTGTAGCGCAATCATTTTGTTTCTCTCGCATTTACTTTCAAAATTGGAATATTTTTTCTATTCTTATCCAGAATTGACTACAAATTTATTTCTTCGATTAGTACTTTTTTTCCCACTTAAATCCAACCCTCGGCGGTTACCACTCAGCCATTGAGTTCAAGGTGCTCTCTCGTTCATTTTAAAATTTTCAACGAGATGCTTATGATGGCTTTTTCAAAAGTTATTCACAAAAAAGTAGAAAAGTTACAAATTTTTAGTCATGTTTTTTTGTATTTATTTTGTCATACTTTACAAACCACTTCTTCCACACTCCTGATGTTTATATCACACATACTCGGGAGTACACATCGTGTTCTAGAGCAAACCGCAAATTTTTATCATCATTCATTTTTTTTCTATGAATTTTCAAAGTGAGCAAGAGGTTCGCACAAAAATGAAATTATTCAACGCTTATTTTAGCCCCTTTGGTTTTTTAGGTATGCTAATTATTATACATGTAAGTCTCATGAGTCAACCTAATACCGATATAAGGGAATGGAGGTTAAAGTGAAACACTCGGTATAGTGTAATTATTGTTAATGTTTGTGCTGGGTATCCATGTGTGGAGGGAGGGAAGGAGGGGAGATGTAACATTGCTTTAACGCCATACAAAAATTTTTTTAGTATATTTCACTGTTCTAATCGATGACATATGTTCTGATTACTGCCAACGTACGTCAATGTAAAATGTAAATAATATTTATTAGTTTCCATTCGAAACGTTTATTTTGTAAAGACGATGGAATAGTCCAATCGACTACATTTGTCGAAAAACTCCGAATAAAATTATTCTTACGACTCGTCGTCGTTTCAATATTAATTCCAAAACGAAAATTGAACCACAGACAGGATGACTGGATGATATATCGCTAGCTAATTTCTATCAAGCAGTTTGCCAATTTGCTGTAGACATTATTTAACGAGAATGAACGATACAGAGAGCGAAGTGTTGAAAAAGGATGAAAATTCTCAAATACGCCTTACGTGGAATTTGAAATTAGCTGTAGCCTCAGCCCGATTTCGGACAGTGATATAGAAATTACAAATTCATTGGAATCGATGCTGGCTGACATGGCGTAAGGCCATGAGCCAATCGGAGCATCGACACAGATCGAATTTCCAATTAGATGTTCGTCTCGGGTCTTCGGTTTCGGGTAACGTGAAATGTGGCCACAGCAAAGAGTCCAAATCACCGCCGCAAAATTTACATTTCACTCGATGAAGATAACATCGCAATAAAATTAACCTCGAAGCGGAATCAATTACCTACGTAGGCGATATTTTTTTTTCTCTATCTAATTAATTTCGAATTACGACGAGAATTTGCTATATTTGGTGCTTTTTCATCTTCGACATTTTCAGGAATATGGCGGTTCGAATTATTAAGATACTTAACCTACGTATTAATTGGAGTGGAAATTCTACGTCTGGTTGGTGAAAAGATGAAAAACGAAATGCGAGCTGGATGGGAATTAAGTACCTATTATTGTCAGAGGAAAGACGATTGTGTTGAAATTCCGCTCTTCAAAGAGCTTATTAATTAAGATGGTACATAAATACGAATTCTTATTCGAGTCGTGTGCTTAGTTAGATATTTACGCAGTAAATGCTTGATCCGATTATGCGTATATTTTGTCGACTGCGAGCTGCGTACGTATAAAATATTAGCTTCGAAATCGAACCAATAATGAATCAAATTATTTACTGTTTCTGTTTCAAAAGTAGACGAGTTTATCTGTTGAATGCTTCTTGCAAAACTAATTAAAGCGAGAAGTGGTGAAAAGTTGCACCTATCAAAGGCTCGTTATGACCAATTACTTGGTTTTCGTATCCTTGGTCAATTGGGGAAAAACACTCTAGCAAAAGAGGAGCTTACAGAATACCTGAAGGCTCTCGCAAATCTTCTTCAAAGTGGCCCAAACTGTTACCTTTGATGGGAAAACTTTGGATTTAAATTTTTGATGGCCTACGCTTTACACGTTTCGAATTTATTGATAATCTTACAAGTGTGCGATAATACTAAACATGAATTTTGTTTTAAAAATTACAGGTAGAGTAACCGCCATTACAAAAGTTGAAGGAATAATAAAGCCAAGCCAATGAGCATGCCAATCAATTTTTATAATTTAGGTTGATTTTCATCCACATTTTACCAATTCACTTTTTATCTATTTTTACCAAAGTTTTACCAATGCACAAGACAGACCAAACTTCACGAAAAAATGTTGGTAAATGGATAAAAATTTACCAAAAATCGTTACACAATTATTGAAATTTAGGGCAAAAATTTGACAAAAATTGGTAATAAATGCAGAAAATTGATCAAAAATTAAGAAAAATTGTTCAAAATTCGGTGCAAATTAATCTAAAATATGAAAAAAATTATTAAAAATCATTAAAAATGGGGTGAGAATTTGAGAAAAATAGGTAAAAAGTGGATAAAATTAACATAAAATTTGAAAAAGACCATTAAAAATCATCGAAAATTGAGTAAAAAATAAACAAAAATTTGTAAACAATGCATATAATTTTTTATGTTTGAAATCGGTTGAAAATTGATCCAAGATATGAGAAAGAATCATTGAAAATCATCGAATAATAAGTGAAAAATTTACTAATTTGGAAAAAAAATTGAAGAAATTGGACTCAAAATCATGAAAAAATGTTGAAAAATTGGTGAAAATTGACCTAAATAATGAAAAAAGTCGTTAAAAATCATCGAAAATTGATTATAAAGTTCACCAAAATAAGTAAAAATTGAAAAAATTGACCAAATTCATGAAAAAAAAAGTTGAAAAACGAGTATAAATTGACAAAAAATATGAAAAACAAAAAAAAATTGTTGGAAATGAATGAAAATTGGGCAAAAATTCACGAAAATACGTGAGAATACGGAGAATTAATCAAAAATCACGAAAACTGATAAAAATTAGGTTAAAATTGAGCAAAAATCGTTAAAAATCATCAAAATTTGAGTAAAATTTGAAAAAAATGGGTTAAAAATGCAGAAAATTCATTAAAAATTATTGAAAAATGAGTAACCATTATGACTTTAACGGTTTTTTTCGTGATTTTTAATTGATTTTCTGCATTTTTAAACATTTTTTGTCAAATTTATACCTCAAATTTCGCTCATTTTCAATGATTTCTCTTCAAACTTGACCTAATTTTCAATAGTTTTTCATGTTCTTTGATCAATTCTCCGAATTTTTTACGAATTTTTGTGATTAGATCTATTTTTACCCATTTGTGAACATTTTTTTACATTTCAGATCAATTTTTTACAATTTTTTCCTCGTTTTTCAACATTTTTTCGTGATTTTTGATCGTTATCTTTGAATTTTTACTTACATTTACCAAATTTTTACAAAATTATCGATGATTTTTAACGATTTTTTATCATAATTTAGGTCAATTTTCTCCTTTTTTTTTATTTTTGAATAATTTTTTGCAATTTTTATTCAATTTTATCAAATTTTTATAAAATTACAGATGATTTTCAACAATTTTTTTCATATTTAGATCAATTTTCACGCATTTTACAACATTTTATCATGATTTTTAATCAATTTTTTGCACTTTATACCCATTTTATTAAATTTTTGCCCAATTTTTGATTAGAAATCTTACGAAACCTCTTCAAATTCACCAAAATGCTTTGAACATCCTAAAAATTGGAGTTAATATTGTAATTTTAAACGAAAAATTATGTTTTCCTCCAAAATAACCACAAATAGGGCCCTCCTCCCTATTCGATGTACATCACCGAAAATCATATTTTCATATTTATAGTCGTATTCAGGGGAGTTCTATCCATATAAAAAGACACCAATATTGCCATCCTATTTTCATGTGAATGGCAAGGCTGATGCGGGGGGCAGGGGGGAGCGGCGCTTGTAAAATTGGAATATGGTACTTTTTCTTAAATTCCGACATGATAAGCCCTCCTTTTTAGTGTTCGTTTCTGCATAAAACTTTTCGATGGCATTTTGACCCCTTAGCTCCCAAATGCCCATGCTCGCAATACAGCGTATTTGTGACAAGTCGAAAGTTTCGATCATCGAAACTGGGATCAAATTTTACGATAAATAAAAATGTTCATTACCCATTTTTGCATAAAAACCCATAGTTTCAGAAATAAACGCGAAAAAACACATTTTTAAAATTATTTTTGAGCCTGACCCACCACATCAAAACATTTCAAAAAATAGTAGTCATCGAGAGGTACATTTTGGCGTAAACAAAATTTTGTCCACCCCATTGAGTTGAAAACTGCGTCAATTTTAAGTTTTCTTCTGTAATGTTCTTTTCCCCTCCGCCCAAAGGCAAAAAATTTTGAAAAAATGTTTACGCATAAACCCATACCCCCCCCCCCTCTTCTATACATTTCAGCTGAGAGAGAAAATTTTCTTGTACGGCGCCAAAACCCCGAATTTTTTGCAATTCTGAAGAGAGGGGAATGGGGAAAAATGTTTTGGAGCTACAATTTTTTTTTTCAGTGGTACCTAACAGTTATGTTTTATGAAAATGTTGAAAAAATCTGAGCACCGGGCATTTTCGCCGCACTTATCGAGAGGATAAGGATTTCATAATAAACAGCTCGAAAATCTGGTAAACCACTTTTTGGCGCAACCTCGCTAGTCTCAATTTACTCGCGTCGTCTCTCGTTTACTTAAAATGCTAAATCAATTCAAAAGCTTATTTCTCCGTTTACAAGAGGAAGAAACATACAGCTTAGAACGCATTAATTTCTCAACTCGACTTAAAAACGCTTAACGCTGCTAAGTTTATACGAAAAAAAAAAACTTGCTTAAAAACGTGTGTAATTTAAAACCGAAAATGACGTGTATTAATTCTAAACCCTCTTCTCCCGACAATGACGACGAAGACCGTTTTTATAAACATTTAAAATTAAACGAACCTCGAAGTGACGCTTTTAAAGGCGTATCTAAGCCTGTAATTTAGTCAATGGCTTGGGCTGGCTTTGGCGAAAAATAAGAGACACAGGGAGGGAGGGAGAGAGAGAGAGAGAGAGAGAGAAAGAGAGAAAAAATTATATACACAAAAACGCCCGCACCACAACCCTTTACTTAATGTATCGTTGGTTGGCCCGCTCGACGACGACGTATTCGCGTCGTCGAAAGGCTTATTTTATCAAATTCTATTTACCCAGCAGTACGGCTCGTATTGTTTTATTGCGAAACAGAAGGTAAAAAAACATAGACACATATCTTCGTATAGTATATCTATATACACATATAGATAGTCTACACTAGTTAAAAAAAAAAGGCTGACTTTTCGTGACTTTACATAGCACAAAGAAGGTATTGAAATTAAACCGGCGAGTTATTACGTCATTCGTTGTAATAGGTCGATTGTAATTAAACATTTTCGTTTCGATGATTATTTCCCATCTTTTTGTACAAGTTCAAGGCTGTGTGAGCTTATTCGAAAGTTTAACGATGATGACGACGATGACGACGACGACGACGACGATGACAATACGATACATTCATTGGCTATTGGCTACGGATTAATTAGCCACAGTGCGACCGAAAAGTTTGATCGTTTTGATAATTTTTCACATTTATCGGCCAACTTGCCAACGATAATTACCGATTGGATCGATCGCGAGAAGAGTTTTCGATATTACCACAGTTGGTATTTGCTAAATTAACGAATTAACCATCGGCAACCTTTTCGCTATACCTTTCCACCCTGCGCTAACTTTCGCATCGTTTGGAATAAATTATCTCGAATGCGCCTTCAGCGTCGAGCTATGCCATTTTCTCGAGTACCGTATTTTATAGTATTGTTTTGCCTGCCTGCCTGCCTTTCGTTTCCGCGTATATCAAATCTACTCCGAGTAAAAGCGTCTTTTTTCCATTCGACTGTATAATTTATAACGAACGAATAGCGGAAAAAGAAGCTCTAAACGCAACAGGGAGGCTGTTGCTTATTTCAGCGCGGCGCGAGTTGTATATAAACGAAAAAAAAAACGATACATAATTTCTTCGTCTCTCATACGAATTTATATTGTGTATTTTTTGTTTTGTTTTTTTTTTTCAAAACTAACGCAACGTGTTTACGATAAAAGGTTGTAGAAAAATTTTTTTTCCTCAACAGCTCGATAAATAATTTTGGAAGAAAATTGCCTCAAATTTACAGAACATATATATGAAAATTTTCCGCGTAATTACCCCATATTTTTTTTTATGAAGTCGACTAAAATGGTCATTTATTTAAAGTACAATTTTTTTGTATTTCATTTATGCGGTTTGTAAGTTAAGTTGTTTTTTTTTTTGGCTGCCGTTTAAATCATCCGAAAGAGACGATATGGTCGCGTAGCTCGAAGAAAAACTCGGCAAGATTTTCAAATTAGTATACACAGAGCGACAGGTTACACGAGATGGTGTTTTTCGCATTAATTCAAACTTTATTCCTTAACAGCGCGAAAACTTTTCCAATTTAATGGCTCGTCACAGTCATGATACTTGGCAAGAATTAACCATTAAATAGATACACTTCAGTTTTGTTGAGAAGAAATATTCGTATACGTGACGTGGATTTTCTTCTCTTTTTTTCTACCTCGAAACGTGGAGTGCATCGGTTTGGTATTAATTAACTGCGCGTATACATTGTAAAAGAATTCAAGGTTTTGGCGCAGAATCCGCTTATAGAAATAATTTTCGTTCGGTTAAACTTACCTATTGAACCAGTCATCTGTATACCTTGGATATGGAAATTGGTCGTTGCTACTGAAGTCGTAACTTGCTAATGCATTCTAGAAAAAAAAAAAAACAAACAAAAATGAAGTTTAATATTAACAAAGTTCAAAAAAATATATATACACAAGACCTTTGTACATAGATTTTATAATTATTAACAATGGCGATTATTAGCCTGATTATCTATACCATATTGTCAATGAAAACCAAGTTATTACGGTCTATCTACCTACTGTGAATGAGGGGAAGGGAAAGAAATATCAACGAAATCCATTTTGGGTTCTTGAAAAACCACTAGCACCATTTTTGGCGATTTTGGATATTTATTTGTATTTTTTTTAAACGTTATTTTTCACCCTTGGAATTAAAATCATTTACGTATTTTGCTCGATACGAACCAAAATCGCTTTAATTCAGTCAATATGATCAGTTTGGCGGTGGATTAGATACAGATGAGCACTTTGGGTCAAAATTCAGTCATGAGAGGCAAAAAACACAAAAATTTGTTACTTTTTGAGCCAATTGATGGAGAATTTGAAGTTGTAAAACATATCCAAAAATCAGCCTCCTAGGTCAACTAGGAGGGCAGATATGGAATTTTTTTCTCCTCGTGACCATGATAATAGGCTCTTCCTTCCTTATCTCCCCTCCAAATTGAGCTACAGAGATGAAGTGTAGTATGTCGGCTTAGTAAGGGCCATAAATATGCTTCCAAAAGTGTGGCTTCTTGGTTGGTTTTTCTTATTTTTTGTGTTCGTTCTTAGCATAAATCCTGTCTTTAGAGGGGAGATTTAGTGTAGGTCCCATATATGCCTTTTGAGGGGGTTCAATTTTTCAGGAGCAATGCACCCCCGTCTCCCTCAACGGTTCCAAAAACGTATTTCTGATCGCTTTTTAGCTAGATTTTGCAAGACATATGGTCATTAAAAACCATGATATTATGGTCTATCGACAAACAGTGGATGAGGGGGAGAGGGAATATCAAAAAATCCCTTTCGGGGTCTTATAAGATCATCACGACCATTTTTGGCCATGTCAGATTTTTATTTGTATTTTTTTGAAACAAAATATCGTTTGCTCAGCTCGATATTGTCCAAAATCGGTAAAATTTGCTAAGCAGGCTTAGACTGATGGTTGATTTAATATTCCACGGAGGAAGGGAGCTGACCTCAATTCAAACTTCAGTTATGCCCAAATTTGGGACAGGGGTTGCTGAGGGGCTAAAATCGCAAAAAATGTTCCTTTTTAAACCAAGCGATAGACAATCCAAAGTTGTGTGACAAATCCGAAAATCAGCACTCTTAAGTCAATTAGGAGGAGAAATATAAGAGGTTTTCTTCTTTTTGACCTTGAGAAAGCTCAGTTTACTTCCCTATTTCTCTTCAAATTCAGCTAGGAAGTTGAAATTTGGTATGTACACTTGGTAGGGGCCACAAATGTGCCTTTTGGGGATTTAGACTTTTCAGCCTCATTGCATCCTTTCACAGCTTCGAAAATGTAGTTCTTGATCGGGCTTTCTTATTATCCAGATTTTCCAAGTCATAATGTCAATGAAAACCATGGTATTAGGGTCTATTGACCTACAACAGGCGAGTGGCGAACATTAATAAAATCCGTTTCAGGATTTCATAAGACCATTACGACCATTTTTGACAATTTACTTTTATTTTTTTTTCCAAAACTAAAAATCATTTGTTCAGCTCGATACCGACAAAACTCGATCAAATTTGAGGAATAGGCTTCCATTGATGACAGATTTGATATTCTAGAAAGAGGTTGATCTCAGATAAAAATTTTTTTGAGCCTAAATTTGGTGGAGGGGGCGCTGAATGACTAAAATTGCAAAAAAATTTCTTTTTCGAGTCTACTGATAGACAATCCAAAGTTGTATAACATATCCAAAAATCAGCTCCTTATGTCAATTTGGAGGGGATACATGAAGGGATTTCTCCTTTTTGACCTTGAAAAAGGGCAGTTCTTTCCTTTTACGTCGTCCAAATTGAGCTGGTAAGTTGAAATTTGGTATTTAAACTTGAAAGGGAGCATAAATGTGCCTTTTGAGGATTTCGAATCATAGTTGTAATACTTCACGAAAATCATATCTCTCCTCCAAATTCAGGTTAAACCGTCATAGGATCCGGATCCTCACAGTAGCATCCAGGAAACTGCAATAATATTTGTGTTGATAAAATTACAAATCAGTATGTTTCCTCGTTCAATTCTTAAGCATCTACGATACATCAACTACTTTGTAATCTCGGACTTGACAATGGTACAATTAAAAAAAAATCTATAACGCTTTGAATGCTATATCCAATACTGTAGAAAATACCGTTGTCAATCTAACCAATCGTATAGACAACGCCATCATCGATAGCTACAAATCGAACTCGTTTAATAACGCTGTCAATAAACAACGCCCAGTACTTGAACTCAAATTCAAATCTGACTTTATTCACAAACAACCCACTTGCGAGGCTCCTGCTCTGACCCCGCCAAATCGACACTTTAATTGTTAATAACAGAAAGGATGAAGAAATTCTCAATAAGCTCGACGACTCTCAACTCGTCATTCTCAGTGTTATGTACTCTACATCATACGCCGAAACGTTACTTTCTAAAAACACATTATTCCCAAAACATACACCAACTAACGCCCTCAGAATTATTGTTAAACAAAAAGAAAATTCTACTACAGCCTGTTTGGGTTAAGATTGACCAAAAACACCGCATAAAACGGGATGATTTCACTACTAGGTGACCATATATTTTTCACATTGATACTCTGCACTGAGATACTGCACATTAACAAATAAAGCAAAGCGAGGTGCACTAACATAACTTGATGAAAACTTGAAACCTTTTTTTTAATTTTTGTAAAGAATTTCTTGCAACTTCAATTTCTAATTTTGTGATTTCTGACTGTTTCAAGTTTTGACTACTTTCTGCAAGTTTACTTCGCTGTACTTTGTTTGATAACGAGTAGTATCTCTGCACTGTGTATGAATTAAGAAATACATGCGGTTACCTAGCACTGAAGTTGTTAATTTTTTTTTGCGGCATTTTTGGTCAATCCTAATCCGAACAGACTATAATGTAAACGTCTCTGCAAAGCTCTCAAAAAATTAACATCATGTCTACAAATATAGATTCGCAAAACACATCAATTTAAAATCTACTGACAACGTAATACTACAATTTACTTTTCAACACGACAAAATTAACTTTGAAAAAGCCATTACTCAAACTAATCTTTGCATGTACAATCGTAAGGTCAACAGCCCGTCTGTTATCGTTGCCGGTATCAGCCTCGATTTGAACGAGCGCGATAATAATAATTCCCATCTACCAATAACCCGACTTTCAGCAGCCAGTAAAGTGCTGTAACGAGTCATAGTCGCTCAGCTACATACTTGTCTGAATAGTACGCTGTGTGCAGCACAACATGAGTTATCTGCGTTGTACACTCTGCACAGCGTAACGTGAATAATTTGCGTAGCATGCGCTGAACAGCGCAACGCGAGTTATCTCTGTGGCATGATCTGCGCAGCACAACGTGAATCATCTGCGTGGTACACTCTGTGCAGTGCAACATGAGTTACGTGTGTTGTATACCCTGCGCAGTGCAATGTGAATCATCTGCATAGTACACCTGCGTAGTGCAACGTGAATAATTAGCGTAGTATACGCAACGCGAGTTATCTGCGTAGCATGATCTGCACAGCACAACGTGAATCATCTGCATGGTACACTCTGTGCAGAGCAACATAAGTTATATGCGTTGCATACTCCGCATGGTGCGATGTTGTACAGGGCAATATGAATTATCTGCGTGGTACGCTCTGCGCAGTACTTCCCAAACTATTTTCTGCGCGGCGCAATGCGATAACTTTTTGTAAAAACTGATTTTTTGAAGGTGCACCATCAAATGGGGAACATTGATAAGGATGAATTGAAAATCAGCCAGCGAGGGTGAAACATTGTATTTTATGATTATATGTGATTCAAATTAATACTTCTGCAGTATAGCATGAACTTTTTATCGACCAAAATCAATTTTCCAATTTCATCTCAATAGCTGCATTGTTGCAATAAAATAATTTTCTTCGCAATATTACACTATTACGAATGTGTTTAAAAGAGTTCAGACTGTTCACCTCATTGAAACTTCTATTATGGTACACTGAATCAGAATACCAAGCAATGAAACTAAGAAGAAAGGCAAAATAGGCAGTCAAGTTGGAAGTAGATATTTTCAAAGTCCTTTAAGAGCTCTCGCAATGTGCAAGTAAAGTTTAGTAAAAAGGTGGTTTTAATGTTCAAAACTATATACACAAGTACGTCTAACGTGCAGTTATAAATTCTTACCAAGTTTCTGAGAAAAAGGTGTATTTTTAAAAGCGAAACATAGTAAAAGAGATTTTACACCGGCCATAATATCACCTCCTTCTTCCATAGAGAAGACCTAATTGCTGCTAAACCTTTGCTTGGCCATTCAACCAAACAAAAGTCAAGGCTAACGGCCAAGATTAATCTACTTTTAAATCCAGCTACATATCTATATAACGAAGAAACCGAGAATATCTTCGTCTCTACATTAATTCAACTCGACTTAGATTGATCTTTCCTTTTAATTTTCCATCTCAATTAGTCTTAATTACGTAGCTAGGATTACAGATTCGCCTTTTTTTTTTATTGGCCTAAAATTAAGTTACAGTCCAAGATACATCGGCTATGTTAATAATAATCAATCACAAAATACGTTCAAGTTAATTTTTTTCACAACAACAACAACATTTTTGTCTACCAATTCATTGACCTACGTAAAAAAAATCACAACAGGGGATAAAATAAAGACTCGCCCACACTTTAAAATAATCATCGTTCGGATAAAAACGTACTGTTATCGTTAGAGCAAGATTTAGATGAAGTTCTCAGATATCCCCTTTTCTTTTTAGTCGGGTAAAAAAAAAAAGAAATAAATAAACATCAGCCGAATTAAAATTGAAACTTATGTAACTTGTAAGTTCAACTTTACATCGTCGCACCGCGTGTTTCACTTCTCCCTGATAGCTTGACAAGGGCACTAAGGGATAAACTCGTGTAGCGGATGATATTTTGTTGATGAGAACCAGAGAGTGTACATAATAAAATGCGCTCTTTTCCCAACAAATTTATACCCGGCTACTGCTAAAAAATTTACGACCAAGTTGGTCGTTTTATCTGTGTTTCATTTTCGTCGTACTGTATACTTTGGCGATAAATTACCGGACAAGTGTTCGTACGATGCGAGCCCGACACTCGTGCAAGACCTTCTAGTAAATCAAGTACATACACACAAAAAAAACCACATACACATATAAATAATCTAATCTATTCCCAGGCAAACCATGGTGTAAAATTAAAATAGAGAAAGTTGGCATTGAGACGAGAGTTTCTCGCTGCCCTCAGGCATAACGGTTGTCTGGGGAAGATAGAAGGGTGAATGAAGTTTGACGTAATTCCCTTGCGAGGTTTACCAGTCTGGCATTTACTCGGACATTTGTATACCGCACAAAGGACTCGGGGTCAGTTACGGACAATCTTTTCGACGGATGCATAATTAAAGAATAACAACGCTAAAAATGTAACGAAAACAATCTTGAACATAGCGAAACTTAGATTTAGGTTTCGATTTTTTTGAACTGTGAACGAACAGAGAAGAGTTCTTCGGAAAATTAAAACAAAACGAGTATAGATTAAATGAATATTGTATAAAAAAAATCTGTTTCAATGTATGTACAATTCACTGAAATTTGTGGTCAAGGTCTGGCGATAGTAAGGACTAAGGAGCAATTTAAAACGTAAAACTTTCAGGATTTTCTGGTAGGAAACATCCATTATAAAATACTTTTAGAGACAGTTGAAGAATTGAAACTATTACGTTCCTATTATGAACTACTTCTGTGCAAGTGTTTCCAAAATGAAGATCCCCCCCCCAAAAAAAACTGTCCAATCTAATAAGGCTACCTTCCAGTTCAATTAAATATTATAAATGGTGTCATTGAACAACCATCGTAGGAGATGTGACAAAAATATTGTGCAGGAGAATGAAGGGGCGACGAATCCTTGAAATTAGTAGTTAGACTATTACACGCAGCAGAGAAATTCTTATCGCAAATTCGAGTTCATGAGAAATATAGCAATAAATTGACGAAAACATGAAAAAAAATACAAAAAATTTAGTAAAAAGTAGCTAGCTACGAAAAATTATTGAAAATGAAAAAAAATGAAAAGTCAAATGAAGGAAAAGATCAGAAAAATTGAATAAATAGGAAAAATTTATAAACAATTATTCAAAATAATAATAATAAATATGAAAAATAGGTAAAAACAAATCAAAGAAATGAATAAAAGTACAGAAAATTGGCTAAAATCCTGATAAAAGTATTGAGACATTGGAAAATTTACCTCCAATATATGAGAAAATCGTAAAACACTACTGCAAACTGAACAATGATATTGACAAAAATGCGAAGAAGTAATATAAACACACTAAAAAAATCAAGATAAAATAGTGAAAAATATAAAAATTTATAAAAATTTTGAGAAGAAATTGGAAAAGTTTTGTAAAAACTGAGAAAAAATGCTTAAACTACAGACAAAAAAAGACTATAAAATATTAAAATTTAACAAAAATTTGAAAAAAAGTGTACAAAAAAGTGACTTTTAACGATCACCCTTGGCTACTTATCTGAAAATCCCAAGTATTTCACTCGTGCCGACAAAAAAAAAAGCACAAAATTTGCACCAAGTTCTTGAAAATTTTCATGTTTGCTCGAGTACTTGAAACTTGAATGGTCCATTTTTATAAACAACAAGATATTAAAATTAACAAAGAAAAATAAACAGTAATTTTCAAGTCTTTGCTCGGAATTTTTTTTTAATTTTAGTTTTGACCTTGCTTGGAAAACATTTTTTTTTTTAAATTAATCGGTATTGGGAAAAAGCCCTGAAAAAATAACAAAAAAAGCACGAATCTTCATCTTTGAATTTTGGTGGGAACTGGAAATCTTGTAAACTTTCCATGAGCAGAAGTTATTCGAAGGAATTTTTTTGGAAATTCAAAATTAACATAATTATTTGGGGGTGAAAATCTCGAGTCAATTCAGTCATTTTTAAGCCAGTATCAGGGATAAGTTGGAAAGCTTAGATAAGTCCATGTTGAAATTTTTCAGGTTGTTTTGGAGAAGAGATATGGGATGTTCTGTTTCGTGGAGGTATTTTTTGAGGTGGTTTTCAACAATTTGACCAACGG